>MU204235.1:4250060-4255060 GCA_017309775.1 Paedocypris sp. Pulau Singkep | reverse complement strand
CATTGCTGTTTACTGTCAATTTGTTGATATTAATATTAATATATTGTTAATAATGTATTGCTAATGTAATTTACACTAAAGTAAGGTATAGTATAGTAAATATAGAGGTAAGTTATAGAGAAAGTACATCTATATTTTATAGAATTTTGACAGTTTTTTTTTTTTTACGTTGACCTGTTTCGCGATGGCAACGTGAAAATATGCCTCATTTTTATTTTACCAGTGGTACCCCAACAAAAAACTTTTTCGATACACGAAACGAACGCGTCTTTTTCTTACCAAGAGTGTGCATGAATGAGACGGTCCAATAGTTGTCCAAAGTCATGGCACGGTGTAAAGGAATTACACAAGGAACTAACAAAATTTTCACGGCACGAATTTATTTTGTAATCGGAAACGTTGTACTAACTACATTCACAATTTTTGTTCATTTTTAAGAAATCGTTTTGAGCGTATTAGACCTTTAAATGTACGTGTAAACGCATCTTCAGTCTGTGCCAATCAACGTGACAAAGACTCTGTTTCTCACGTTTCAGCAACTAGACAAATTAAAATGTAATTCTTGTGCACGTTCTGTCCAGCCATAATTTTCAGCAAAGTCAAATAGATCATTGTACTTTCCCTGTAAACGCCATAGTTTCTTCACACATCTGAGTGCTGTTGTTCTTTTTTTGTCCTTGGTGGATTCAGGTAATGTTTACAAGTTTCAGACTGGATCACGTTTCTCTGCCATCATCTGGCACAGACACTTAGCCGAGGCTTGCAAAGGTTCCAAGCCACAGGTCAGTACAGCATGTGCGTTAGTCAGACAAAAAAAACGTGTTGTCACCTTACCTGGATTATCAATCATCTATAAAGACCGGAATGTTCATCTTTATTTTATTGCAGGTGCCAGCAAACCTCATGACTTTTGAGTAATGACTTCTTAAGAACCAAGAAAGCAAATTGGAATTGAGCATTAAAATGCGATAGACGTATTGGAGTCATGGCAGAGGAGTGTGTGCTTGGATGATGCTGAAAGACGTCCGTGTTTTTACAGGATGATTTGCTTGGAAGCTTTATAGACTGTGTTTGACATTCAGACAAATGTCAGAGCCACTGCTGTACAGTCCGAGCTTTTGTCTTGAATTTTGTGCTCGTGTTTTTCAAAGAGAAAAGAACGTTAACACGAGGTTTGTTCCTCACCTAGCTGAACGTCATTATACAGTATCAAAAGTCACATTTGCTATTTGATCTGATGGTTTGTTTCAGATGCTTCTCATTTTGTAAATTGCTTTGGATAAAAGTCTGTGTAAAATGTATTAATGTAAATGAAAATCTAACAGTAGATTACGCTTACTGAACTACTAACTTTGAATTTCACATCATTGTTTAAAATGTACAAAAGGGAATTTTTTTTGGAAAGTTGCAGGTCGATTTTTATTTAAATGAATGAAACCAGTAAAACTCTCCGAAAACACTTTTGAGCAACTGTGACAGTTTATTAGCACTTTTGGTTGATAAAGAAATCAACGATTAAACGTGAAACAATTTATATGAAGTGCTAATGAATTATTTAGATTTTATTTAAATTTGAGGGGAAACATTGTATGTCAAAAGTGTTTGAAAACCCCATGTACTCTTTCATCAATCAGTTTATTACAGTACAAAAGTATATTTAATTAAAAACTGTAAAAATACCTTTAACTTCTGCAAAGCCATGCGTTTTTAGTTCACATACAGTTTTTCATATTGTACTTAAAAGTAAAATGACATGTAAAATATCTTTCTAAATTGTGTGTATAAAAATGTACGTTTATTAATAGATGTTTTCTTGTAATTAAGTGCCAAAACTGTGTTTCTATTGTGCAAAAATTGTGCAATTGATTTTTGTGGAGGAACCCTGAAAACCTTCATCTGAACACACATTGTAGATAACCCCACTTACAAAAAGCAGATAAGAAAATAAATCCACTGTGGTAAACCAGCATGAAGCCTTTATCATTAAGGTAAAACCTGTTTGTCGAGATCTGGCTTTGCTTTGGAGACTGGTCTCTAATTACTAGTGCTCTCGATGTCACAAGAGCTGTGAGTAAAATGGCAATGGATTGCATGAATATGGGGGGGGGGTTATTATTGTTTTTTTGTTTTTTTAATTTTCTGTTAACTCTGAATTCTTTTTGAAACAATGTTATTTTTATTTATTGAGCATTACAATATCTGTTTTATTTGTTGAGAATAGTATTTGTTTTTCTTTCTTTTTGCTTAGTTTTTTGAGCAATGTCTGAAATCTGGCTCTGATATGGTGTAAAATCCTTAAAATATATATTTATTTATCTTTCACACTTAAACTCCTTTGCTTGACAGACCTAGAGCTGAACTAAGAGAGAATAAAATAAGACATATTTAAATGAAGGGATGGATGGATGTGCGGACAGATGGAAGGATGGATGGATGGATAGATAATGGATGAGATGTACTGTGGGTTCACAAGTCAGAAACATTCTCAACAGACCAATTGAAGCCAGATGTTTCAGACATGACCACGTGATCCATCCAGCTGTGAACAAACAACACCAAGAGATGACCAACAATAACCCGATTTAAGTGTAATTTAGTTTGTTTTAGTTTAAAGTTTTACTCTTATACAAGTAAAGCGACTCGTATTGCAGTAAAAATGAATAACTAGTTTACTATTAATACCGTATGAATATTTTGGTGAGGCGTGATGACGTAATTCGATCATCTCGTCCTTGTGACTCACAAGAGGCACAACTCATCCCCATGCGTAACAGGTTTAAGTGTTTTCCGTTGTGAGTCAGAGTCATTACTGTGAAAAAGACTAAAAAAATTAAGTGAAACTGAATCGTGTCATGACGAAATTAGTTTGGCAGCTCACGGAAACCAGCATCACTACGTGTCACAAAAAAGCCGGTGAGCTGCGAATGAAGCGCAATTTATTTATCACAACAATTAAAAAAACAATATAAAACAACTACATGCAATAAGTCAACACCACCAATACAATAACACAACAGAATGCAAATTGTCATTAACAGCGTCGGTAAAAGAGCGTGCGTGCGCGCGCAGAGTTCTCGGGAATTTCACAAGTTCAGCTTTGTTTCCTTGCCAGCTACATCTCATCCCACTTCTAGGTGATGCACTGGTCTGCTTCGGAATGAGCAGAGCAGGAAGTTGTTCGGATCAGCGGCTGTACGACAGTTTGCGCTGATATTTAGTCAAAGACTGAGCGTCTCCATGAAATAATTGAATATTTTATTCAACCCATCAACGATCCGGATTCCGTCCTGTCATTGTTCCCGTTAAGGTACGTTTCACTGTTTCTTTTTCTTCCGTTTTTTGTGTATTCAGTTTGTACATCATTTTCCACAAAAGTTTGTATAGTTTAAAGATGTTGTTTTCGTGTTTTCAGTGAATGTTCCCCAGTTGATGTATATTTGATTTTGATATAAAGCGTTGGAAAATTAATTTTGTAAACTCTGCTAGAATTAGAATAATAACTATCTTACAGTAATGTTATTAATGCCAACGATTTGTTTTTATTGAAATAAACAAGTAATGCAATATGTCTCATATAAATGATTAATTCTGTGGTATTGTAAAAAAATATTTTATTTAGTGGACATTTATCATTCAATTCAAACAAAACTTGTAAAAGAAAAATAAAATCAAACTATTTAAATTTATTTTTTATTTATTTATTTATTTTTGTTTTATATTTAAATCAGTTAAAGCAAAACATATTAAGATGAATTGAGCCTAATACATATTGAGTGCTCACATGGTTTTGAAAAGTTCAGTGGCAAACCAAAATGATTCTGGTGATAAAACAATAAACTTGTGTTTCAATAATAGTCTGAATTGATGTATTATAGTAACATTACACATTTTAATTTTATTTACTTTTCGACAATTACTCCCGAAGCAAAAAAAATCAAACCCTGTCTCTGGACAAAAAAACGTGTTAACCGACGTATTAATATGGTTTATCTTCCGGTAAAGCACAGGCAGTTTCCAAAAAAAAACCTAGAAACTTAAGTGACCTTAAAAATTCCTACTACGTAAACATGTGCTTTATTATGCAACAAGATGCATTCAAACAGGTTCAAACAAATTCCACTTTACAGGGATCTTTAACTGCAGGTGTCAATTAGTAAAAGACGAATTATTTATTATATCAAATCAAAAAACTATATAAACTTAACATTTTTAGATTTGTGGTTAACACTCTTTTTTTGTTGTTTATTTCAGCAGAACAGATTGGGACCAATGGAAAAGGAAAGGACCAAAGCATATTTTAAAATATTATGTTTTGTCACTGTTGCTGGCCTGTTTCTTTCATCATTTTTTAAGAATCTTCCAAATGTAAACGAAAATGAACTTCAAGTATCTACAAAGTCAATAACCGCCATCAGAGACTCTAAGCACTTCATGGTTTCAGCGTTTATCGATCACAGACTGGATGGAGTCATTCGTGTCATCAGCATCATCCACAGACACAGTCTCCAGCCGCTGTTCTGCACTTACTGCAGCGACCAACAAACCTGTCAAACCGTCCCTGCTGACGTGCAGATTCACACCGATCATTTCGGCTTCCCCTGTGCATTTACAGGAACATGTATCAGTCCAGATATGTTCTTCTGAACGACATTGATGAGATCATCATGCCTTACAAACACAAGGACTTGTCATCGGTTATGGAGGAGCTTCAGTCTGCTCATCCCAGTGTTGGAGTTTTTCTAATTGAGAACCACATATTCCCCAAAACACAGTTTGAAGAAACTGGAAAGTTCAAGCGAGCAGAATGGAGCAAAGTTCCTGGAATCAATATCATGGAGCACATTTACAGAGAACCAGTTCGCAAAAATGTTTTCCATCCCAGAAAGATGATCATTAACCCCAGGATGGTGGAACAAGTTTCGGTCCATTCTAGCTTGAAGCACTATGGTCAACGTTTTCTGGTGCCGTTTGATTTGTGTCGAATTATACATGTGAGAGTT
>MU204235.1:4215823-4233626 GCA_017309775.1 Paedocypris sp. Pulau Singkep | reverse complement strand
AAAGTTCCTGGAATCAATATCATGGAGCACATTTACAGAGAACCTGATCGCAAAAATGTTTTCCATCCCAGCAAGATGATCATTAACCCCAGGATGGTGGAACAAACTTCTGTTCATTCCTGCTTGAAGCACTTTGGGGACAGTTTTTTCGTGCCGTTTGATTTGTGTCGAATTATACACGTAAGAGTCGCTCTGCAGGGGCGTCTAAAGAAACAAGAGCTATTTGTGGATAAGAGAGTTTGGGACTTTGAACGGGACCTTGTACCAAACACTGATAAGGTTCTGAAACTTTCTGGTTTGTTAGAATAAATTAAAAAATTGTGATGATGTGAATGAATTGCTTGGTTTGGTTTTACTGGCTTTATAATTGTATATTTTGTTTACTGATCGTTATAATTATAGAAATGAACATTGAGTCAGCACCAATACATTTAATAATTGGGTCCTTGGTAAAAATGAACATTTTAATCTATATGTAAATCTTATGTCATCTATCCCTTCAGAACATTAGTTAGAGCATTGAGCATAGAGCATGAACATTAGATGTTCTTCTGATGTGCTTGTTCCATATTCTGTTCAACCCCGACACTCCTAAAAGGAACCTCTACATCTTCGTCTCTACTACTTCCATCTCAGCCTCTTTTCTCTCATTGCCACCGTCTCTAGCTGGTCTCACTCCTCTCTTGAACATAATTTTGTCGAGTTCTGCTGAAACTCTGTAAACTCACTCTTCCAAAATTCCCTTGGCTTTAAGCATTCCATTTTTACTCTGACTTCCTATCATGCCTCTACGTTCTAGATCAAATCTCCGCCTGGTCCCTACTTGCACTGCTAATCTCAATGTGATATGCAAAAATCGTTGTCCATCAGCATGGTAAACCAGAAGGAACTCAAAGCTAACCACTGGTGTAGTCCCTCCAGTCACACATTATTCGTTCCCACAGCTTCATTTTGTGGCCATTAATTGTCTTCTTCTGTAGATGATCGGCACCAGTTCCGCAGGCATCTTCACACACTCTACATTAATGTTGAACAAACTAGTTAGGAACTCCAGTACTGTCTCTCCAAGACACTTCCACGCTTTCACAAGGTACTCATCAAGCCTGTCCACTTCACCCTTCTCAGAACCTTCCTCACCTTATCCCTTCTAGGATCTCCTATGTCCTCCCACACCACCTCTGTTTGTTAATTGCTCCCTTCTCTGTAATTTCCTTATTTTCAGTACACTTTCCTGAATCGCTTCCATCTCTTTCTTGCACATGCTCTCTCTCTCTCTCTCTCTCTCTCTCTCTCTCTCTCTCTCAGCAAGACTCTACCTTCATCAGATTCTGCCACTTAGTTTTATTTTTTGTCTTTCTTCTAATTCTCTTTACAGTGGGACCAAGAGCCTTCAAACTCCTTTTCATTGACGTGGACTCTTGTTTTTGAGCACCTAATTTATTATTTTTTGTCTACTTATTTCCCCCATTGTTGTACCGTGTATTTGTGTTTTACTCCAGGGTCCTGAAGAAACCTTGCCTCAATCCATTGTGTTATTGTGTCATTACACTTTTTTGACCTTGACTGCATAAGATGTACAGTGATCCACCTGCATACTCATACCTCTACTCGGTGAGAAGCACGGCATACAGCCATTCCAATCATTTTAGAAAAGTCCACCACCATCTGCCCTTTCTAACTCGTGGAGCTGCCTACTGACAACATTCACCAGCAACCCTTTTTCTAGCTTCATTGTTCTCAAACTCCCCCTTTGGGATCACTCCTATCCTGTTTATCTTCCCATCCACCCCTTTGTAGAAGCTTTGTAGAAGCACCAGGGTGACTGAAGAAATGTCTCATTTCACGGTGTATCGCTCTGTTAGCTGAAATGACAATGACAATTTCTTTGACTTAGCGTAGTCCAATTTCCACACACGGTAGGTCAACAGCATCAGTGGTGGGCATTGTTCACCTGGGCCGTGACCAAACTGTTTTTGAACAATTGGCATGGTCGTCTTTGCCAAGTTTTACTCTGAACCTCCTTCTCTTCCTTCCTTCGTTTCCTGACCCGCACTGAAGTCACTGGCTTGAAACCCCAGTGACAAAAATAGTTTTATTTTGTACAAAAGTGTACTTTATTTTAAAAGAGATTCAATCCCCTTAAAGATTTTTACATGGAGAACAGAACTGACACATTGAAATTTGAACAATGGTCGCACTGTTCGCACCACTGTAGACACATTTTTCATACATTTTTGTTTCAGGAGACAATGATTTTGTCCACAGATGCAATGTTCATGTTTACAAAGTCACCTAAAAAAATACAACCACTCTCATACGTGCACACACAGAGACACTTTTACGTAGCAGGTGTAGGAGAAAAACAGAAAAGCTTATTTAAAATGATTGCTAGATTATAAAAACACCAATAATATTAAAATGTGCAGTGTACTGTATATAAAAAACAAAACAAAACAAATATTTAAATCCCAAAATTAGATCCTGAAATTGTTGTAATTTGGGCCAAATACGCTTTTCTGTCGTTCACAGCTTAAAAATTACAAAACGCTAGATCTTCAGATGGAAAACACCAAGAGGACACAAAACAACAGTAGTAAGAAAATACATTCTCAGTAGGGATACTTTGATATAGAAATGTAGATAATAAAAATACTCTGGTAGGTGATGCTCCCCTGCTTGGACAATGTAGTGGCCTTTACACGAAGTCGCACTAGTCCCGGCCTATCTAAAGGCATCACAGTGAAGATAATGCCTCTTCCTGATTCATCCTTGATCCCAAAAGGTCTTTCTCCAGCATCCCCTCCTTGCTCTAGAATAATGAAGGAGGTCTGGTCTTGAAGAACACCCAGCTCGGAAAAGGCAGATAGACGTGCCACATTGTGAAAAGCTGGTATTCCCAGAGGCAGAGTCAGGAGTTTATACTGGAGAAGAGGAGAAGCACCAGTGGGACAGTTCATTCTGGCACTGCAGGGTCTAAAGCAGGTTCTAAACACAGATGTATAAAGCACATTACGTAGGTTTTTTAATGTATACAGTCAATTACAGTTAATGGTGCCACCGCTTAATTATTCAAATATGATTGTCTAATAATTTAAATGAACTAAATATGTTCTGCTTTATTTGGGACTAAATTCTTCTCACACGCAATTGTTTCTAGAAAATAGCAGAAAAACACATGCCGTAGATAGATAGATAGATAGATAGATAGATAGATAGATAGATAGATAGATAGATAGATAGATAGATAGATAGATAGATAGATAGATAGATAGATAGATAGATAGATAGATAGATAGATAGATAGATAGATAGATAGATAGATAGATAGATAGATAGATAGATAGATAGATAGATAGATAGATAGATAGATAGATAGATAGATAGATAGGCAGATAGATAGATAGACAGATAGATAGATAGATAGATAGATAGATAGATAGATAGATAGATAGATAGATAGATAGATAGATAGATAGATAGATAGATAGATAGATAGATAGATAGATAGATAGATAGATAGATAGATAGATAGATAGATAGATAGATAGATAGATAGATAGATAGATAGATAGATAGATAGATAGATAGATATAGATAGTGTTTACTCTGTGTAGTGTTAAACTTTCTGTAGCAATCAGCTCTGTGTGGTGTTTAAACATGGTGTTTAACTGTGTAGTATTTAACTCTGTGTGGTGTTCAACTCTCTGTGGTGTTAAACTCTGTGTGGTGTTTCCATCCTGCGTGTTTTTAAACTCTGTGTAGTGTATGGAGACAACTCTGCGTGTCTCTGTGTAGTATGGCAAACATGAGGGATGCAATGTAAAGGACAAAACTGGTTAGTATGAGACAAAACGATATAGCGTATATAGTTGATGTAACTCAAAACTGTATTTAAATTAAAGTTCAATTTATTTATGATGTGCTTGAAGTTTAGAAACTCCCACTTGTGCCTATTCATGTACATCAGTGTGTGCGTACTGTATGTCTATAAAGAAAAGAGTATTACAAAAAAAACGTACCCTGGATTGTGTCCTGGTTGATAGCTGGGCGGACACGGCGTATCGAGACACTGGTAGCCCCCGCGTGTATTAAAACACATTTGGCTTTTCCCACACTGGACACCTTGACTGCACTCGTCAATATCTATTACGGTGGATTCATTCGATTAGATTATGATTTCTCACTAAAACATCAAGTTGAGAAATGCACTAATCGACACATAATCACCTCTGCAGGTTCGACCATTGGATAATAACTGGTATCCTGGTGGGCAGATGCACTGGTAGCTTCCTATTGTATTTCTGCACTCGTGTTGGCAAGGCTTTTTAAAGGTGCACTCGTCCATATCTTGAAGAAAATGATACAGTGATTGGTTAAAAGTTGCCAGCGCTAACAAGCTTTAGATTTTTTATAATGGGGCATGTTGTTTTGTAAGGTGGGATCCCACTATGATATAAATTCAAGTATGTGCAGCTTTGAGTTTTGTTTTCCCTTGATATAAGATAACAAATATGTACATACTCCATTCATTTAAAGCATTTACCTTTGCACATGCCATCCCTGCTGGTAAACCCAACTGGGCATTCATGTCTTGGATGGCGTGAAGCTCCTAGATTCTCTGGATGAATGGACAGGCGAGTGAGGTATGGACGTTCGATAGTGGAAACCAGCTGGGGTCTCAGTCGGGCTTGTACTCGTGTATTATTGGTGAATACGTGGTTTCTCTCAAGCCCAGCACAAGAGCGCCCATCGCCCAGGAGAACCGTCCCAGGAGGGCACAAGCAGCGGAAACTGCCGGGGACATTACGGCACTGAAAAGCGCAGGGCACCGGAGCCTGAGAACATTCATCAATATCTGCAAACCACAAAGACCTCTGAATATCTCCAGTTTGTGTATTTGACTTCATTGTAAAGATTCTGGCCTTGATTTGACAAGAGAGATTTGGTACCTAAGCAAGGCCGGCCCACACCCTGGGAGCGGTAACCTCTAGGACAGACGCATCCGTACCCACCCACGGTGTTCTGGCATATTTGACTGTAGCGGCACATGTGACTGCCATCTTGGCATTCATCTCTATCTGAATGGCAGAAAGGCAAGGTATTACCATGACGCCAACTACAACAGGATTTCTGCTTTGGTTCACTGGCAACTACCTACCAACACAGGCTCCACTTTCAGCCGTGGTCATGCCAGCCGGGCAGCTGTCGAAACAGTGGTAACCTCCTTCCGTGTTTCGGCACTGCTGATGTGCGGGACACACGCTTCTTGAACACTCGTTTATATCTGATCACACAAGAATTAGTGAACAAGCCCTGAAAACCCACATTGCTTGGATGAGGTGGTACTGACCCAGGCAGTGATGCCCCACCAGCTGGTATCCTGGATGGCACGTGCAGCGGTAGGAACCAAGCGTGTTAAAACACTGCTGCTGACATGGTGAGATGGCTGATTCCTGGCACTCGTCCACATCTGGAAATGGTTTGTGTATTACATTTTTGATATAATCACAATAATGGACTTTGTAATGAGCTTGTTTAATATAAATAGTGTAATATTATTCAAGTTTGAATGTATTAATTATTATGTATTTTGCTCCAGAGTATTATAAAATATTACAATGTAAATGATACAGTAGTTTGTAAAGTTAGTATGTTAAAATGAGAAACATTGAGAACACTTTTCATCCATGTTGAAACCACTTTTCCATTTCTGGGACATGGGGAGCTGAAGCCAATCCCAGAAACTCAACCAGAAGCCAGAAGGAGGGCCACACACTGAATTGGTGGCCAATCAATCACAGAGCGTGACACAGATACACACGGTTTGATCAGGCCCGCAGAATAATTTTGAGCCCGGCCGGGGCCTTTCTGTGTGGAGTTTGCATGTTTTTCTCGTGCTTGTGTGGGTTTCCTCCGAGTTCTCCAGTTTCCTCCCACAGTCCAAAAACATGCGATTCATGCAAATTGGCATTGGAAAATTGACCACATAGGTGTGCGTGTGTGAATGTTCTTGTCTGTGTGTCCTGCTCTGCGAATGTTTGGCCACCAATCCAGTGTGTATCCTTCCTCCGGCCCAAAGATGCTGAGATAGGCTCCCAGCGGCCCTGTAAAGGACTAAGCTGCAGAAGATGAATGAATGGGTTTTTTTTTTATTTGTGGTTTTCATTTTTAACAAAAGAGGTCCAAGCATTGAGCCTTGTGGAACTCCGCATGCTTGCTTCCTAACAACTAAACAAATGTGAAGAAGAATGTGGGGGGAAATGACCAGGCTGCAGGTTAATAATTTACGGTGCTTTGCTGCTTTTCCTTGAATCTAAGCTTCTTTGAAGTTCGACATGGTGAAATTACGAGTGGGTGGTTTATAATGTGTAATGTTTGAACAATCATTAAATGTGTTGTTTGACACCCTGATATTAATGAGTTTCTCTGAAAAGCAAAAACAAACATTCTGGTACACGGTTGGATTGTCTCTCAACAGTAGCAAATATGGTGTGAGCTGCTCAGTAGGAGTCTTGGACCGATATGCGATTTTCCAATGAAATGTCCTTAGGCTTTGTGGACACGGTTGGGATGGATTTTTCTCTGATTACATGGATGGTTGTTGTTGTAGCTGTTTGGATTTGTGAATCTGAATGCGGAATGTGTGAACAGCAACTTCATCCAGGTATTGAAAAAAATTTGGCACAGCTTGGGACGGAAAAAAATGACGTTCTTCAAAATTCTTACATCAAGATTGTGTGAATTTTTTTTCAGTTTTCCTTCTTTCACTCCTTTCATTGTAGAATAATGTTATAACATGTTTGTTCTGCTGATGAAAGACTGAATATACAAACATTCATTTCAGTTCAAGCCCAAAACAAGCCATTTTTAAAGAGTTGGGACTGCTCTTTTAGAACATAATATTTTCTCACATGAACAATTGGCTGATCTGTTGAATCATGTTGGTTTCTTGTGAAAAGTATTGTGTACAGTATGAGTAGTGCGTACAGTAAACCTGGTGCTGAAGTCGATATCCCTGTTTGGAAAGTTCCGAAAATGCTGTTCTGTTTTTTCTAACACAAATGTTTTCAATCAAATCGAATGTTGTGTGCAGTCCAAAATACTAGAAATAAATGTTTTGCAGAAGTAAATTCCAGCAAAAAACAGCAAAGTACAACAAATGTCCAAACGGCAGAAAAACAAGAAGTTCAAATGAACAATAACACAAAGGTTAATATTTAGTGATAACATGCATCGATGTTTCTGTGTAAATATTTAGTAGAATCAGATTTACTGAGAGATATAGCAAAATTTACCTTCACAAATGGTGCCCAAAACACTAGGTTTGAAGCCCAAGCCACACTTGGCTTGGCAGCGATACGTCCCCACCGTGTTAATGCACAGCTGGTTGGGATGGCACAAGTGGGAACCTTGGGTACACTCATCAATATCTGCAACACAGCGACAAGCAAAGCTCTGTTAAACACTGCACAACTCTTAAAGTGGAGGATTAAAGTTACTCGCAATCTCTGCCAATTGGTCCAAAGTAAATGAAGCACAAATAGTTTAACAAAAATAAATAATCTTAAATAAGAACAAAATGTTTAACTAATTCAAAGCCAAACAAGGAACATAAATAATGATGTACCATGTCGTAAAAAAGTATTTCATTAAACACAAATTTGTATAAAATGTAGGTGTAAAATACTGAGATTTGCAAACACAAAAGCTATACATAATGGGTGCCCATGTTCATGTGCCCTCCTTGGAAAATAAACAGATGCGGAAATTACGCATATTATTGATCAATATATAATACTCTGTACTCTATAATACTCTATAATTTATAGTTTTAGCTTTAGATTTAAGTTCAAGTGCATTTGTAAGGCGCTTTTCACAGTTACATACATGTCTCAAAGCCCATGTGTGAAAAAGTAAAAAAAAAAGATTGTTGCATTGTATTCACTTCGTTGATGTAAAAACTATGTATACGACCATGACCAGTGAGCAAGCACATATGCAACAGTGGCCAGGTGAAAAAAAAAACTATTTCGACCAATTTAAAACACTTATATTTGCTGAACACATTGTATAATAATACAGGAACGGTGAATTTCCTCTGGCTCAGGAATACTAAAGACATTTTTTCCTCATTTATAACCACTAAAAAGTTTGCTAGTATTTATTTGCGTTAGTTATTTCATATAATGGGTAAAAATGTTATTATTAATGTTATTAAGATATTTCACCCTACGTTTGGATATTTTTCTTCACCTTCTGTGACATAAGAGATCACCAAGGACCTGATTTCACAGTAGCATCTATGCAAGTGTACAGCAACGTAAAAAAAATGAAAAAATTCACCTTGACAAGTGTTTGATTCGGGTGAAATGGTGAATCCAGACGGACACGCGCAGGTGTAGCCGCCCATTATATTACTGCAGGAGTGCGAGCAGAGGGAACTGACAGCACATTCATCCTCATCTGCAAAACCATCCACAAGCAAATCAGACTTATTCAAATTTGACTTTTTTCAATTCGTACCCATACATACCGGCACAGTATGAAGCCGTGTCCAAGACAAACCCATTCGGGCAACTTTCTCCATCCCCTTCTACGAATAAAAACACCAAAGACATTGAGGAAACGTAAGTCTTTTTCTTTCAAAAGAGACCGTGAATAGGATACCCGGTATGAGTAGTTCAGCAGTCATCTTGAACTCCAGGCTGAGCGTGAAGATGCTGTATGTGCCAGTGATTCCAGACAGTCTGAGGAGCTGCAGCAGGGGTCCCTGACGCTTTTCCGGACCCTCAAACGCCACAGTGTGGTTACAGCGCAGGGTCAGTGGAGCCCCATCCCACATGTGGCTTTGTGAGGACCAGGAATAAAGCTGCCCGGAGCCTGTCTGCACATACGACTCATCTATCTCCTAAGCAACAAATAACAATATTGTTGGGAAAAAAATCGAATTGTGTTTAAAAAGCTTGTTTTTGTTTTTAAAGACATTTTGATACCATCAAAACACAATATTCACAACTGACTATGGTCATTTCAGTAACATAGAATAAATACCATAAAACCTCTAATTGAAGGCCACCTGATGGAAAGTTTGAAAATTAAACAGCCATACTTATTTTAGGGTAAGTGTAATAGCTAAGTGGTTTCATTTCATGTCTTTATTTATACAGTGATACCTCTACTTACAAAGTAATTAGTACCAAGATCAGTTTCGTAAGGTGAAATGTTCACAAGTAGAGACGATATTAACACATAAATTCCCTAATCTGTTCCAGGCCGCGTTTATTAAGTCTTTTTATAAATTATAAAATATTGGTAATAACAGTTTGTATTAAAAAAAAAAAACATGTTATATCACAGTTATTTAAAAAAAAAAAGTAAAAAATGAGTACTGTGTGACAAAAATGAATAAAATTCAGTTGACGGTATTCATATTCTTTTTTAATGGATAATTTAGTCTTTTAATTAGGGTACTGCTTTATTTCTATAGTTATTCTTTTAGAATATGGTTTAGACTACAATTTCGATTCTCTATATGTCCAAAGGTGACAATAGTGTTGACTTTGACTAGTCATTGAATGGCTGACCTGTAGAACGAGGGCAGATGATAGAAGCTTAGGAGGAACAAATCCATTAATAACAATGTCCACTAACAAAACCCCTTCTGGATCCAGACCCCTGGCTACGTGGGTCAGCTTCAAGACCTCTCCTGTTATTAAAAACATTCGTGAGAACGATTACAAATGTTCAACGAAAATTCTTATTTGCACAAAAGATCCATCCTCCAACCTGTCTCAAACTCCAGCTGAGATTCCTGTCTGAACTGTCCGTGAGTGAGAGAGAAGCCATTCTGGGTGTTGGATGATTGATGAACCGTCGTCCAGTAAACTGGGGCAAAAACCGACACCAGCACTCGCAACAACGGCCCTGCCGGGGTCAAAAATGCAAAACAGGGTCATGAAAAGCTCTTTATTGAATCAATGTATCCACCTAATGCAAATGTCTAACTCAAGGCCCTTAGGCCACAGTCGGCCCACAAGATGCAATTTTTGCATCAAGTGTCATTACTGTGTATTAATGTGCTGGTGAAGTGCTGATTACACACGAACTACAGATACCATAAAGCATTGCTTCAGCTGCGTCACCTTGTATACATTCTAATTGTACAGTTTGTAATATTTACTAGCACACTAAATATTCATTTATTTATTGTATGTTTTGTTTAGTGTTATTTTTCTTGTTATTTTCTAGGGAGGACAAAATATTTTAGGCAGTTTAAACTTTAACTGTATTTATTCTGAAATACTATTTTTGTATGCTTTTATCCATACTTTTTAGCCTGTTTTATAACATTTTTATCTTGTCCGGCCCCTGACTAAAAGTGTGCTTTGAGTTTCGGACCCCATTGTAGTTGAGTTAGGGATAGATTAAAACAGCTGTATTAACATGGCTGGAAAAACTAGATGAATTAGAACAAACAGTTTTCAGTTTGATTTCACACAATACAAAAAAAGACAAAAACAGACAATTAATCAATCTGGTTCTGTATTGTCACCATTCAAGCTTTGCACCTGTTCAAGCTTTTGTATCTTTGGCTTTGCTTTATGTTTTATAAGGCTGCATATTATTTCTCTATGGTTTAAGTATTGACTCCTGAGTCATCCAGTCCCGCTCTGTTTCTTCAGGCCCCGCCCACATCATTCTATTCCAGTCCAGTATTGTTCATGTACTGTATGTCCATTCTGGCACAACACAGAATGTTTATTTTATCTAAAACTCAAATCATGTTGTTTGACTTTTCTTTTTGTTCACACTTTTAGTACAAGAAACCTTTGAGGTTAAAAGAGCAACAATACTTCTTTGGCTGGTACTTCATTCAATAATAAAACTGTTCCGCTGATACACATCTGCATCCTGTAGATTTATGCAGAACACTTCCTGTCTACTGCCTGACACACCTGCATCAAAAATCCCCAAACACTTAAAAACAAATACATAAAACCACTGGTTATCAGTGCCAGTGTGTCTCAAAAACTCCTGGAGATTTTCCACACTTTTCACATTTTATGAAACAAAATGAAACAATTCATCACGGCTTTGCATTGAACCACAAGCAACAGGACACTATAAATACATTTACTGTGTAATGTGCACCGGTTTGAAATGTATTAGATGAAAAGATCAGATAAGGGGTGATAAATAGACAAGTACATAATCGGACACTACAAGAGAACCGCAGAATTATGGGACTTTCAAATGACGTAAAACTATGCTTTATTGTTTTGTTAGAGAGAAACTAAGACTTTGTTCCTCTTATTACAGAGCACCAGCAGAAGATCATGCTGAATTATTATTGCTTTTAAAAAAAGTCTTTCAAATGCTAAATACTAATAAGTCTTTAAATGATTGATTATTACATATTTTAATAATAAAATATGCTATTATACATGCATTTGGCATTACAGATTTCCTGTTCATTACTTTTAACAATAATCCATTGGTCTATTTTGTCTCTTATTTTTTGGTTCTCTTTCTCTTTCTCTTTTTTAGAAGTCCTCAGATTCCCATTATATTCCCCATTAAGTGTCGGACATTGATAAACTGTCACGCAGCTCTATGTTCAGTAAAAGTTAAAGAGCAAATAGATCAAGACCAAAAACACTTTGTGACTGTGTTGAAACACTTTGTGAATAAGCAGAAGTTGTGCAGCTTTTCTTTGCATGACTTTATGTGCAGCAGAAGTTGTATTTGCTCTGCCCTGGGCTATCACATTTCTTCCTTATGTGTTTTGCATTTTATGAAGTCTGTGTCGCACAAAATTGTGACATAAGACTGGAAATATGAAACCAAACTAATCCAAGACAAGAATTCTGTTTGTAATCAAGAGTAAAATGTTTATAGTAGGATCTACTGTACTAGAAATACTTCATAATATTATTGCCCGACTTTTCCACACTCAGTTGTAAGACGCCTGATTATAAAATCTGCTAGACAACTTTTTGGTTCTTGTAATCACAAGGCTGGACTACTGCAATGGCCTATTAGTAGATCAACCTACCATCTCAAATAATCCTACCTTCTGCAAATAATCCAGAGAACACTGCAGCAATACTTGTTTTTAATCAATGGCTACCAGTTGCTTCTCACTTTTCAAGTTCAAGTTCAACACTTTTAAAACCATTTCTGGAATATATAATGTTTAACTTTGACCTGTAAGACCATCTGGAACCCGTCCTACATAAACGTTCTGGTACACAAATATTGAATGTCATCCATTCAACTACTCTGGTGAAAGCACTTATCTGCCCCATTATATCCTCGACACTGTTCGCTGAAGATCATGGCCTTCTGTCTAGCTTGTGATACAGCCTTGAGTATTTAATTTACTGCTTTCTTTTCAATGCCAAATTGTCACAAGTTTGACAATTTGTATCCAATACTCCTCACTTTGTCGCTTCAAACAAAAGCATCATCCAACAGACTGTAATTTTTCCCAACAGGAATCTTTTGTTCGCCTAAATAAGCAACTTACTCACCAACACTAGGAGGAATGTTCTCCACATGAGCTTCAAGAGTGCTGGTTCCCTCCACAGTATTCTCAGTGATATTGGCTTCAAGCAATGCCACTCCAAACTCCTTCTCATTGATCATGCCAATCAGACTTCCTCGGGCACGCTGTGGAGACTCCCCTAATTCACAAAGCACCGTTAGTACACTCCGGTCTTAGAATTATAATTGTAATAATTATTTGTCGTTTTTTAATACAAGACGCACCTGGACATAACGAGGCCTGACATTTCCGGGAATCTGCATTCAAACCGTCGCACAACGGCCCCCCATTGGCTGGTGAAGGGCTGTTACAAAATCTGATTCGTTCTTGGACACCTTGACCGCACGTAACACTGCACGGACCCCACTCCTGCCAATTCGAGTATCCCCCCGGTACTGCAATAAAAGATTATAACAAAGAATATAACGTCTATAAACATAGAGATTAATACTTTGAATCTATTAGACGTCTCTTCATACAGTACGGAAAGGGTCAAATTACCGTATTTTCTGGACTATAAGCCGCTACTTTTTTCATAGGTGTTGAACCATGCGGCTTTGGTGCGGCTATTTTGCAGATTTTTGATAATGTAGATAAATACGGTAGATACCGTTTATTTTCTCTTTTTTTCTGTCCCGTTTAAAATACAGGTTAGGAAAGGATCTATTTAGTTACATACATGTACATTTACAATTCACAATCGTTGATAGAGCGGATGCGGCTTATATTGTGGTGTGGCTTATAGTCCAGAAAATACGGTACATGTCAACATTATTCATTTCTGAGGAATACTGGAGGAATTAAATTGTAGTTCTAGGTTTTGATGCCATTCTGCCATTCATCATAAAGTATTTGAAACGTTTTCAGAAACTACAGTTAATGTAATCAAACTGGTGGACTTTTCTAATGCATTTTCTCTGTTCCTGTCCAATGCTATTCCGCTTTTCGGTTCCACTATTCTCAGGATTTGTCATCAGTGGTTTTACATATTTCCAAAAGAACATAGAATCTGTTCCTGTTTCATCTCTTTTCTCAATAATGTAGAAGCAGTCAGTGTGATATTCACCTTGCACTTTAAGAGATATTGTTTTCTCCGCAGCACCCGCTTCACTTTCAGCAACACATTGGTACTCTCCTGAGTCTCCAATCTGGAAAACACAAGTGATTTTGTTCAAATTCATTAAATAGCCATCAAAATTCATGAAGATGACCTACCGTGGCACTGTAAAGAGCCAGAGAGCCATTCCGAAGGGGATGAAAGCGCACAGATCCAAGCAAAGGATTGCCATCTTTGTGCCAACGCAAAGAAGGGACGGGATCCCCACTGGCAGCACAATCCAACATGGCCGCTTTGCCCTGAACAACAGTCTGAGAAGTGTGGGCTGAACCTCTCAAAGCTGGTGGTTCTGTCGACAGTTGTCAGAAGTACACATTAAAATCAATAAGATCACTGTGAAAAAAATCAGAAACCATCAAGTTCGCACCTCGGACACGCACAAACGAGAGGGCGCGTATGGATCCAACCGTGTTTTCAGCAATGCACACATAAGTTCCACCATCACTTGTGGTGACGTTCTCAATCCTCACCAAACTTCTCCCTGATTCATCAGTAATGGCCCCTGTAGAAGAAAGTTAGAAGTTTTACAAAGACAATGGTTGTTTTAAGTCCTGCTGGTGCTCATGGTCCCAGTCAAACCTGTGTAGGGTCTGTTGTTGGTGGTCCAGGTGATGGCAGGAGCTGGTGTTCCTTGAGCGTGGCAGGAAAGTGTGAGGCTTTGACCTTTATTCAAAGTCACATCTCCAGGTAACTCTTTAAAAGCTGGTCTCATGTTGACAGAAAGACGTAGATCTCGCCGAGCCGTCCCAGCAGTGTTGGTTGCAACACATGTGAAAAGACCTGCGTCTCCAGACTGCAAAAAGTCAAAGCAATGTTACCTAAAACTCAAACATACGTACAGTGGTATATACTTACGAATATAATTTGGGCAAATAGCAGTTTTGTAAGGCAGAAATTTTACAAGTAGAAACGCAGTTAACATGTAAATGGCTGTTCCAAGCCGGCCTAAATTCAGACATTTATTTTTATAAATGATAAAACATTAGTTATATAAAAAAAATATATATATAAGTTATATAAAAAAAACATCCATCTTAATCTCGAAGCTACAAGATTTGGCCTGTCGTATTGTGAAATTATTTCATAACGAGAGACAATATTTCCTCAAAGACACACTTCATAACTTGATACTTTTGTTAGTAGAGACATTCGTAAGTCGAGGAACCACTGCACATAATTCATTTGAATGACCGTGGAGCTTGTAGTATCTACACAAACCAACCTCTGCTCTTTCGATTATCAGTTCTCCTGACCTCAGCAGAGTGAATTTGCCCGGGACGGTAGACACTGGAGCTCCCTGTTTCTCCCAGCTCACCCTGGGGTCTGGAAGCCCCTGTGCCGCACACGTCAGGAGAGCTTGAAATCCATGGATGACTGACATTTCTGACTGACCCACAGAAATCTGTGGTGGAGCTAAAGTGGAAGACATTAAATGTAATGAAAAATTATACAAATATAAGTAAATATAAAAAAAAAATAAAATGCACCTCCCTCATTTTTCAGGCACAAAATAAATACTCAAAAAATTGTCCCCCCCCCCCAAAAAAAGTGTAAAAAATTCTGGCTAAATAATTCTTCTTAAACACTTTTCTTTGTGACTCGTATCAATTTGATATAGTTTTATTAGAATAATAAATTAAAAAAAAGTAAATTCGAGTGGACTCTAGGAACCATCTCCCAGAATTCTCAGGATTCTTGGGATTTTTGGTATGTTTGCCTGCTTGGATTTTCCTTGTTTGATACGTTTCCTGATGTCCGGATTGTTGTCATATTCTTATTTAATAGTTTAATTAAAATGTAATTAAAATAAATAAAATAAATAGAATATTAAAATACATTTTTTGCGCAACAACCCCCCACCCCTCCCACAGACACACACACAAACTATATATTCATACAAATATTACCAAAGTCACATGCTTTTTCAAATGTATTACCCTGCTCTTCCATTGAATAATACTAATAATTAGCATCCGCATGTTTTTGGCTTTTTTTTTCTCTATGTTTTAGTTTTCGACTGTTTTAGACTTACGTATTTTAGTTCTTATCTTTAGCTCTACTGAAATCTGTTCGTTAAACTGTGATGAATTCAGGACATGATTCATTGTAGCCCATTGAGCTTCTAAAGAAAGGGTCTTTGATATTTGTATGTAGTGATACTCACTCTGCAGAACAAGTCTTATGTCGTGACTGGCTCTCCCAACACTGTTCCGAGCTGAGCATGTGTAGATGCCGGCATCGTTCCGCTGCGTGGCAGTGATGTGCAAGGTGCCGTTGGAGAACAATCTGACATGTGTGCCCTCCATCACTGGCCTCTGCTCTCTGTGCCAGGTCACGTCTGGTTTTGGCTGACCATTGGCCACACACTCCAGACTGACCGGCTGCCCGAGGATGACGCTGTACTCCAGGCGGGGAACTGACAGCACTGGAGGAACTGTCACCCAAACACATCCAAAGCATTTACATATTATGTCTGCAAACAGATTTATTGAAAATATATGCAAAAAAGAAAAACTTGGCACACCTTGCAAAACAACATTTGTCCGACCCAAGGTGGTTCCTGCCTCGTTCTGTGCTAGACACTGGTAAGTTCCGGCATCTCCAAGCGTGACTCGTGAGAACTTCAAAGCTCCGTTAGGTAGTATAATCATTCTATGTCCTGAATGTACAAATGAATAATTAAATCCAGTCATTCGACCTCAAAATGTTAAAATCAACCATTACATAAACAGATCTGTAATTTTAATCCTAAATCATAAAGTTTCACATTAAAATTTAAAATTTAAGAATTCTGGAAGATGGTGTTCTTACTGGTTCTGCATGAAATACCAGCTATCTGTGGCACATTAGTACGTAAATATACACATAATTACCTGAAACCTAAACAGTTAGAATGAAACAGCTAGTGTGTTGGGTAACATTTAAAGAAAATGTGTTTAAATGTGCAAATTAAGAACTATAATAAAGCTGCTGACTTGAACAAATGCCAATGAGGCATTATAGTACCGTTTAATTTTAATCTGCAAAGTTAAACTATACAATACAATACAATGTAATAAAAATATGTATATTAGACAAAAAAATCTAACCGGTTGCTACAGGAACACCTTCACGCTGCCATGTAATGGTCGGTCTGGGGAATCCGTGAACTTCGCAGGGCAGAACCAAAGGGTGATGTAGTACCACCTGAACTTCCTCCGCCATGGGCCGGATCTCAGGGGGCTCTGGGAAACAAAGACAGAGACTGGTTTCTCAAATACAATAAATAATCCATAAATGTACATTAACAGATTGGGCTACAGATGCCTACCCTGCACAGTGAGAGTAACGTGCTTGTAAGCTACTCCGACTGAATTGCGAGCAGAGCAGGTATATTTGCCAGCATGACTTGGTGTTACCGCCAGGATTTCAAGGGCACCTAGAGGTCACAGTGGAGGTAAACGCTTTTCTGCAAAACTCATCTGAATCATGACATCGGTAAAGGTCTTGTGTAGGTTTCACCTGTCGGCAGCACGCGATAACTGCCCCCTCGAGCCCCCAGCTGCATCCAGTTCTTATTCCAGCTGATGGTGGGTTCTGGACGACCCATGGCATGACATGGCAGCACCACGGGGGACATTTGAATAGCTGTGACACTGCTGACCTCATCTTTAATAACAGGAGGAACTGGACAGAGAGAGACGCAGAGATTACTAGATGGATGGATGGATACAGTGAGAGAGGGAGATGGATCAATTACTAGATAGATGGCTGGATGGATGGAGACAGAGAGAGAGAGATTACTAGATACGTAGATGGGTGGTTGGCTGGATATATATAGAGAGGGAGAGATTACTAGATACGTAGATGGGTGGTTGGCTGGATATATATAGAGAGGGAGAGATTACTAGATACGTAGATGGGTGGTTGGCTGGATATATATAGAGAGGGAGAGATTACTAGATACGTAGATGGGTGGATGGCTGGATATATACAGAGAGGGAGAGATTACAAGATACATAGATGGGTGGATGGCTGGATACAGAGCGAGAGGGAGATGGAACGATTACTAGATAAATAGATGGATGGATGGAGACAGAAAGAGGGAGATGGAACAATTAGTAGATAGATATATAGATAGATGGATGGATGGATAGATG
>MU204235.1:4196801-4207006 GCA_017309775.1 Paedocypris sp. Pulau Singkep | reverse complement strand
TGTGTGTGTGTGTGTGTGTGTGTGTGTGTGTGTGTGTGTGTGTGTGTGTGCGTGTGTGTGTGTGTGTGTAGATATATAGATAGATAGACAGACAGACAGACAGACAGACAGCTAGATAGAGATATTTCCATTTTAAATATAGTTTTAAATGAATAAGATATCTTTAAAATGTGTATAGTTAATATAAAAAAGGTTCATTAAATTATTATTTTTATTATTTCTTTTTTTATTATTTTACAATATTTCTTGTAGTTTTTTCACCAATAAATCATAATGTGCAATTTTCAGGTCTTCAGTGTGGCATTTTATTAGTTTTTTTCTTGCTATTTATTGTACTGTACTAATATTGTATTATATTGATGTTGTATTACATTCCGTGGCCGTATATACTTATTTATTGTATTTATGTCCTTTTTTGTCTGTTATGCTGCCTAGTTTGCTCAAATTTTCACATGCAGGAAAAACAAAGCCTGTTAGCCTGTCTGTCCATCCATCCATCCATCCATCAACTTTAAATTGACAGAATAATTCAATAATAATGTTTTAACAGATGCACAATAAAAAGTAGCATGTACAATAAACCAGTCACATCACAAAAAACATGCAAATGTTTTTCTTACTTTAAATGCTCCGCTTTTCCATGATCCAAAGTGATCCCGTTCTTCAACCAGCTGACTCTGGGAATAGGTGTTCCCATCACTTGACATTCAAGCGTCAGTGCTTCTCCAACTGAAGCGCTGACCTCTGATGGATGACCTGAGTCTAATATAGTGGGCGATGCTGAAGGTGCACAAAATATTCAGTTTTTTTGTTACACAAACAAATATTAAATTCACAGAATTCCAAGAATTACATGTTTTACCATGTATAATGAGCAAATAGTCTTTTTTGGTCTGGCCTTCACTGTTTTTGGCCAAGCAAGTGTAGGTTCCAGCATGAGAGAGCTGCAACGGTCCTAATTCCAGTCTGTTGCCTCTTACTGACCAGTTCCACTGCAAACTGCTTTCTACACACCAGCAAATAAAAGACAGAGATTTAGCCCGTGTGCTTTAATACTAATATTATCTGTAACTGACCAATAGCGGAGCCGTCTTTAAGCCAAGAGATGGTGGGCAAAGGGACACCAGACGTCTCACAGATGAGAATGAGATGAGAGCCCAGGTTGTGGGTAAGGGTCTCATAGAGCGGACCTTCCATCACTGGAGGCACTGAGAACAACAGAGAAATCATTATTTTTAGGATACCAATTGTAACATTTTATATACTATTTCATTATTTAGTTCCTTTGTGTGTGTGTGTTTGGTCAAAAAGTCAAATCAAGTTAATCCCATTTATCTATTCTATAGCAAAAGTACAATATATAGTCATTAAAATAAATGTTTGATATTATTATTTTCAATAACAGTATACATAATTATTATAAAATTATGTTTTATAATAATATTTTATGTTAATATATATGTGTGTCGGGGGGGTGTACAAAAACGGTAAAATCAATTTAATTCCTATTATCTATAGCATAGAACAATATATAAAAATGTAAATAATCACTAATAATTATATTAACAACATTAAACTAATTTCTGTAGCTTGATTGCTTTAGAGCTCTGTTAGATGTTTGTATTCAATTTGCATTTTGTCTTCATTTTTCACTATTTACCATGGACGGTGACCCTGAAAGTGCGATCTACTTGTCCAGCGATGTTGGAGACCTTACAGGTGTACACTCCACCATCAGCCACCTGTGTGAAACATTGGAAAAAAGTATTTCTTAAAGAAACAAAACTGAGCAAACAAATCGTTCACATCAGTGATAAATACTGATCATATTCTCTCCCACCTGAACTCCTACAATCTCCAAATGCTGGTGGTCAAGTCTTAAACCATTCCCTGCAGCCAACTGTAGTCCGTTTCGATACCACGTGACCTCTGGATTCGGAACGCCACGGGCCTCACAACGCAGAACCAGAGTGGACCCGACCTGAGGGGTCATGACCTCTGATTCAGAGTCACGACGCGGCACCAGTGTAGGTAGAGCTATGAAAGGTCAAGACAAATATATATTGTATGATATATTGTTAATACATTGTCTACATTGAGCTACAATTCTATAATGTATTTTTTTTTTTTGTTTCATTAATTTTGTTTTGTTTTGTTTTAATACATTAAATAAAATAAAATACACTAGAATAGAATAGAATTGAATTTAATTGTATTTTATTTTATTATTAAAATAGTTTCTGTTATTAAAATAGTTATACACTATAATTTACCCTATAATTTACCATTATAATTGGGTACTTGAGAGGAATAAATCAAATGTATCTTGTGACCTGATGTAACCTGGTGTAACCTGATCTTCTCATTCTTTTAGTTGCTTTGGAAACAAAGTGTCTGCCAAAAACATGTCAAGTAGATTTGTGCATCCTGTTAATCTGCCTAATCTGAGTAATGCTGCATTGATCCTAGACAGTAATGACCACTGACCATAGACAGTTAGGAGAATGCTCTTTTGGTCTTGTCCAGCTGAGTTTGAGGCTGTGCAGACATATTGACCGGCGTCTTCCTGTACAGCCCTGGGAAGCTGCAGCATCTGCCCACCTAAGAAAGCAGGAACAGTTCCAGTCATGTTAGCACACAGTATATACATCATGTTCACAAAGTGTTGAAATTCTCGTTTTAAGTTAATCACCTGGGAGAATATGGATGCCAGTTGAGAACTCAAGCACTTGCCCATCTTTGGTCCAGATGATGTCCGCGGGTGGGTATGACTGCACATCACACAGCAGAGAGATCATGTGACCCTCCACCACACTCACTTCCTCTTCTCGACGACCCGCAATCCTTGGTGGAACTGAGGAAATTGTTGAAAAAATGTATATTGAAATGGCAAGTTGGCAACTTAGATTGGCTAGGTTCTTGAATCCACGTCTCAAACCTTGAACAGACAAGCTGAAGAGTTTCTCCACAGTTCCAACCTTGTTTTCTGCCACACACTGGAAACTGGCCGTGTCGGACTCCTGAACTCTCAGTATCTACAGAAAAGAACAGATACAGTTAATTCTGGACCTACGCTTGCAGAAAAAAAAGTACTTTTTGAAAAGTCAAGCCATATTGTCACAATAGTGTTGACAAAATTGTTGTGTTATTGCACAGAGAAAAGAGGTAAAATAATTCCAATCGTAAATTTAAAAACCCAAACACTTTTTTACAAAGTGAGTTTCAAATAACAGTAATAATAACAAAGCAAACTCAGCAGTAACACCAGGTTATATGAACAAACATAATCAACAAAACACATCGTCGGAAAAGAAGGATGATGGGAAATAGGGAATTCTGGGAAATAGACTCTGCAAAACAACATTAAAAAAACGACAACAAGCATTTGAGTTAGATTAGAATAGATAAGATTACATTACAGTTTATCTAATCTAATGTAATCTAGAGTTCAGCACATTATTTTCTGCCTGTCACCTTCAGCAGTTTCCCATCTTCTAGTATCTTTTGGTGAGGACCACTGTGAAGAGGAAGACCATCCTTCAGCCAGGAAACAGATGGAGTGGGATTCCCTGTGACATCACAGCGCAGTGACACGGTGGCATTGACCACTGCCGCCACATCCTGCATGAACTCATCGATCTGGCCATCAATGACGGGAGGAACTGTTTAAAGTTCACAAAACACATTATTAGAAAATAAAACGTATCTGTGATCTCTGATCTGTGAGTGATGCCTTTATTACCAAGCACTTCCAGAT
Organism: Paedocypris sp. Pulau Singkep; assembly: GCA_017309775.1. Lineage (NCBI taxonomy): Eukaryota > Metazoa > Chordata > Actinopteri > Cypriniformes > Paedocypris > Paedocypris sp. Pulau Singkep. The sequence continues at coordinate 4,203,249 of MU204235.1, read as the reverse complement.
CATAGTGCATTTTGTCCTCTCCGGCTTCATTCACAGCCTGGCATGTGTATTTCCCAGCATCCTCTAACTGTACTCGGGGAATCTGCAGCATGTGCCCTCCTATGATACAGCAGGAGGTCAATAGGAAATGCTTCCTACTTCCTGCTGGTGAGAAGATTGTTCCCACTCACCAGGCAGAAGAACGACTCCATCAGAGCTGGTCAGCTGTTTGCCCTGTCGGAACCAGCTGAGACGCGGAGCGGGGATGGCATTGCTCTCACAAGACAAACTGATGGAGTGACCCAGTACCACCTCTCTTCTTTCCACCATCACATTGGTCCCATCGTTGTCATCCTCTCCTCCTTCTCTCTCACCCAGGGAAAAACCAGCTGTTCCGTTTGTTACTCGATGAAAGATGGGAGGAACTGTGGGTAAAGATGGAGAACTTATCTTCTGGGTTAACTTTCTTTTGTCTTTTAAAAGATGGTTTCGCTCATATTAGTTAGAATATCATATTCTGGATTATAATGTGCACTATAATTACTGTATTTAGCGGACTATAAGGCACACTGGAATATTAAGGTACATTGTTATTACCGTATTTTCCAGGAAATAAGGTGCACCGGATTATAAAATGCACCAATATTACCGTCTTTTCTGGACTACAAGTTGCACCAGACCTTAAGGTGCACCGCTATTACCATATAATCCGGACTATAAAGTGCAATGGATTTTATGTTGCAACGTTATTATAAAACGATTATAAAGTGTACCATTATTACTGTATTTTCTGTACTATAAATCGCACAGGATTATAAAGTGCACCATTATTACTGTATTTTCTGGACTATAAGGCGCCACCAGATTATAAGGTGCACCGTTTTTACCATACATTCGGACTATGAATTGCGGCGTATTATTAGATGTACTATTATTATCGTACTTTCTGGAATATAAGGAGCACAGGATTATAAAGTGCACCATTATTACCGTATTTTCTGGACTCCAATGAGCACAGGATTATAAATTGCACTCATATTACTGTATTTTCTGGACTACAGTTTTTAAGGTTTTTACGGATTTTAAGGCTCACACTCAATTTTTGAACAACCGTTAGGAATTTAAGAGAGCTTCAAAATTGGAGCAATACAGTAAGCACCAATTATGTTGACTGAGGTCACACATTTTTCTTGGATTTTACAGTAAGAGGCACAAGAGGCACTTTTAGGTTTTTAAGTGCACCTTATAGCTTGAACAATAGGACATTGTCCAGTACATGGAGGTCGGTGTGGACTGACCCTGTATGGTGAGGTGGAAGTCTCTCTTGTCCTCTCCAGCAGAGTTGGTGACCACACACGTGTACTGGCCCTCATGAGACAACTTGGCGTTCTCAATGTGGAGCATGTGGCTGTTCACTCTCACACCAGCGTGTTTTCTTTCATTCAGCAACTGCAGATGCAAAATATATCAATGGAAAAAAAATGGATGGAAAATGTAAAACAAATGACATTAACCGCGGTAGGAAAGCATGCTGACTTGTCACAATCACAATCTAAAGAGTAACTGTAAGTGTCCATCCAAATGTAGTGGAGTAAAGAGTACATGTACTCAATCACTAATGTAGTCAAGTAGAGAGTAAAAGTTGCTTGTGTTTTTGATACTCAGCACAAGTACAAAGTAGCCAAAAAAATTCAGGTAAAGTATCATTTCAGCATCATCTCCCTTTCAAACATGTATTATGAAAATGAACGAGATGATTGTATTATTATTATTATTATTATTGTTGTTGTTATTATTATGTCGTGGGTTTTTTATTATTTGTTATGTATACATGTTTGAATAAATAAATAAATAAATAAATAAAGTAACAAAGTCCATTTACTTAGGTACTTTACACCACTGCTAAGTTCACATTCTATGGGCGTCTCAAACACGTAGAGAAACAAACACGTGTACAAACCTGTCCATCTTTAAACCACTGAGTGATGGGTTCTGGAAAGCCATTGGCCAGGCATGTCAAGGTTAAGGTTCCATTAATTCTCACTTTTTCCTCTTTTCTACCAAAACTGAGAGTTGAAGAATCCCCTTCTATCTGTGGAGGAACTGAGAAGAACAAAGCATTAACATCTAATGAAATCTAGTTATAATGGTTTTTAGAACTGCATTATCTGTCCGCCTCACCCAGTATCTGGAGCGTGTGGTGGCTGTGGGCTGTTCCCGCTGGGTTGGTGGCTCGGCAGGTGTAGATGCCCGCATCCTCGCCCCGGGCCACCCCTATACGCAGACCCTGTCCACCCTGGGTGTAGGTCAGCTGAGGACTGGACACGATAGGGTGGTCGTCTTTCAGCCAGGTGATGGTGGGAAGTGGAGACCCCTCGACTTCACAAGGAAGAACAGCAGGGAATCCCAGAACTACAGTCATCTCGGAATTCTTCTCGGAATCACGGATGATGGGAGCAGCTGTTTAAAGAGATAACACAGGCCAAAATGTACAAGATAGATAAAATAGCCCCCACACACACGCACACACACACACACACACACACACACACACACACCAATAATCTTGTTTTTAACTATTATATACGGGTCAACACTAATATATAATACAATATATAGTAATTAAAACATGATTAAAATGATAAAATATGACTTGAAAATATGTGGAAAAACACGATGTTTGACAAACAATTTATTCTAAACTTAAGTTTTTAAAAAAAAAAAAAGTTAATAACAATTACTCTATACATTTTACAAAAATGGTTCAGGATATTCATCTGATTTTATCAGTTAATTGTTAGACTTTTTAATTTTAAAAGTGACACTTTTGTTGAATTAAAAAGAGTTTAAAACCATTAGATATTTTTACTTTTTTAACATCCTAAATAAATTAAAAAGAGATTCATATCTGAGACTGAATCCCACTGGACGTTCTATAAAGTAAAAAAATAGTTTAATTTATTCGAAACACCTAATATATTTATCAACAAGTCATCAGACACTGTATAATAATGTACGATAATGCACAATACCAATATCTTCCCAAGATACCTACTGTATTATCAGACCTACTAGAAACTATTCGAGCGTCTCAAAGATATTAAGAATTGATAATAATCTCAAAGTTATTAGCAACGAAAATTTATATAAAATTATTCAAAATTCATATGAATTAATGCTCATTATCTTGACGTTGTCGTTACCTTGTATGATAAGCCTGAACTGCCTTATTTGAGTCCCAGCGTTATTAGTGGCCACACACTGGTAAAGGCCTCGGTCCCTCGGCATGACCGACTTCACCCTCAACACCTGCCCCTTCTCCAGATATTCCACATGAGGGTCTCCAGCACGAGATAAGACCCTGAGCGAACAAGCTGCACTAGTAGGCATCCATAAAACATATTAATGTGAGTGTTTATCAATGTTCTTACTCTCCATCATGACTCCACTCCACTTTAGGAGCTGGATGTCCACTAGCTCTGCACTGCATGTCCACCGCCTGTCCGGCCATGACAGTCAGCTCCTGCACTCCAGAAGACCCCGAAATCACCGGCGGTGCTGCACTCAGACAAATACATGACACGATCACACAGTGGGACACACACACTCACACACTCACTCACTCACACCTTGGACGATTTTAGACTAAAATTTCCTGAACATGTTTCTTAAACTATGAAAAAAGAAAAATAAATCTGGTATATAAACACTTGGTTCTTTAGATTCATATTCTTATTTTACGAAAATTGAGGATATTCTATGTTGTTCTGTCCGTTTTTCACCTTGGACGTCAATGATGTACGCTCTCCTGGCGGATCCAGCTGAGTTCTGTACAGTACAGGTAAAGCGGCCAGCGTGTTCATTTTGAACGCGATAAATATTCAGAAGCCTATTTCCGTTCTGCAGATACACTCCTGGGGTCTCAAGTACCTAGAAGTGGAAGGTCAGAGATGTAAACCAACCCGCAGTTACATGCCATGGCCACTAGGTTGTACTGTTTTACCAAAAGCAAAGAGGTAAAATAGCTGTACAGTAATGGTTTACATGACATTTAAATTTTGAATAATTACAACTTCTAACATGCATTTAGAAAACTATAAAGTGAAAGGCAAACATACAGGTTTTCTATCTTTGGTCCAGGTGATGGTCGGTGTTGGGATACCGAAAGCATCGCATCCCAATGTAAGAGGCTGTTTCAGGGTGACGGTCAAGTTTAACTGCTGTCCGTCATCCTGGATCTCTGGAGGGACTGTTGATGTCAAATTTTAAAGCATTTAACATCATAGATTACTCAAAAAAAAATGTAATAAAATAATGCATATTTTTTTTAGATTACTTAGTGAAGCTTTTTATGTGTTTTCTGAGAACCGAAACAATAGCCTTGAAAAGCAAAACTGGCCTCTAGAATACAAATAAGTAATGACTTTGGAAATATAATAATAATAATCTTGAGAATAGAAAGAATGACCTTGAGAATCGGAAATGTGACTTTTATAATCAAAACAATGGCCTTGGAATTCCAAAAAAGTACCTTGCGATTTGAAAACATGACTCTACAAATAGGTGATCTTGACCTTCAGAATGATAAAAATGACCTTGAGAATCAAACCAATGTTCAAAATGCCTTTAGGATCGAATTATTGACCAGCTGTACAGTTACGGCCAGCAAACTCTGATTGTACAACCTTTCTGAAAATTGTATTCATCTAAAGCCAATTATTAAACAATAATAAAAAAACTACTCTGTGGACAAATTACATCTGTTATGCAATACAATGTAACTCGCTCACCATTGACCTTTAACCTGGTCTTTCTTTCCACAGATCCTGCTTCATTAGTGGCCACACACTTAAAGTCTCCACCCTGATTGGCTGAAGCTGATCCAATCACCAGAGAGCCGTCTTTAGCCTGAGATACGCCCTTCTCTGATGGCTCCATGTGGACTTCCAGGCCATTTTTAAACCATCGCACCCAAGGAGGCGGTGACCCTTAACAGAGAGTAAAAATAAAGTGAGAAAGAGAGCGAGATCTACAGAATCAAAATACCAAAAGAACAAGCCATCCGACTCATTCTAAAATAAAAAGATGGTTAAAAAACCAAGTTGTCTAAGCTAGACGGAGCAGAGATGTCAGACAAAGGAGCTGATCAGCGATAAAAACATCAGATTTACTGCGCAGAAGATAAAAAGTGTCTAGAGAATTCAGGGTGGAACAGAGCAGAAGTTCAAACAGGAGAATGAAGTTCCATGGCCACCTCCGGACCTCATGTGGGTACGTGATGAACTCGGCCGGCTTTAAGTGAAGGGTCAGAGGTCAACTGCAAACTTGTTTTACAATCAACTCCAAAACTTCCTGAAAACCATTTAAGCAGAGAGAAGGCTTCTTGGATGGATGGAAGGATGGACAGAAAGATGATAGATAGATAGATAGATAGATAGATAGATAGATAGATAGATAGATAGATAGATAGATAGATAGATAGATAGATAGATAGATAGATAGATAGATAGATAGATAGATAGATAGATAGATAGATAGATAGATAGATAGATAGATAGATAGACAGATAGACAGACAGACAGACAGACAGACAGACAGACAGACAGACAGACAGACAGACAGACAGACAGATAGACAGATAGATTGATAGATAGAAAAAATGGCACAGTAAACACAATAAACAAAATTAAATAATACAATGAAAGAAGTATTGTAATAATGTGAATAACGTTAATGTTTTCTGACTACCTACAGTGTAATGGACTAGAAGTATGTGAAACACTTGTATGAGCCTCTTCAGTGTTTAAATATTTTAAAGCTCTTTTACATCAGAAACAGAGTAAAGTGAACTCCCAGCGCAGATGTTTAAAGTCATAATGTTTGGGTTTTTATCATCTTAAAGAATGATGCTCTGTTTGCATGATGGGATTACATCAGCAGCCTTTCACTGCTCCGAATGATGCTAATACTTCAGACTCGCAGAGGTTCCAGATTTTTCTTCGTTGTGTCATCTTTTGAAAAAAAAAAAAAAAAAGGAAAAAGAAAAAAAAAAATCCAGTGAAAAGTAGATTAAGGACAATTCATAAATACAGAATATAAACTGATATTTCCTCCACTATCTGGTTTATTTTCCCATTGTGCAACAATTTTTTAATCATCTCTCTCTCTCTCTCTCTCTCTCTCTCTCTCTCTCTCTCTGCTATCGATTTGTCTCTTCTCTCTTTCTCTCAAGTCCCTCCCCACTTTCCTTCCATCTCATGTCCCTCTCTATGTCTTTCTTCAGTCTCTTTCTCTCTATCTCCTTTGTCTCACTGTCTCTCTGTCTTTCTCTCTCTCTCTCTCTCTCTCTCTCTCTCTCATCTCATCTTTCTATCTCTCTTGAGTCTCTCTCTCCCTCTTCTTTTTCTGTCCAATAAACCTCTACTTGCCTCCCTCTCTCTCTCTCTCTCTCTCTCTCTCTCTCTCTCTC
>MU204235.1:4176505-4196701 GCA_017309775.1 Paedocypris sp. Pulau Singkep | reverse complement strand
TCACTCAATCCATCCATCAGCTCCAACCATCTTTTGCTCTCTCCTGGCTAATTGTTTTCAGAGTCTGATTAGAAAGCATCACCGGCATCTACTAAAACAGAACCAAACCCAAAACGCACAGAACACGACTATTTCACATCCGTTCCTCAGGCCTGTGAGTGTTCCTCAGAGCTTTATGATGACTGTCATTCTCCTTGAATGTCATATCAGATATAGGTTCCTCTCATTAGGTGCGAACCAGATGTCTGATCTCTCACTCCACATGACAAGCGGCCAGTCAAACAGATTTCACTGGAAAGTAATAACTTGAGGATATTTTCTGTAATTGAAGGCAGATGCGAGTCTTTCTTCTGCGGGACTGGTACTCGGCGCCGGCAGCGCTCCTTCATTAGGATTCCTCTCCCAGTGGGCCGCCGCGTGCGGGAAAGCAGATGTGGCCATCAGAGACCCAGGACAAGCAGCCCTTCCAGCTGCTGCTTCACCATTCTCACACACACACACACACACACAACATTCACATTGTCCTAGTCTTGAAACACACACACACACACACACACACACACACCTACACAAACACACACACACACACACACACACACACACAGATGACATACACATGCACATAAACCTGCTAAAAATCTAAGAACAAACACACACTCTTATTCTCTCTTTCTCTTTTCAGTCTCTCTGCATTCTCTCTGTCTCTCTCTCATTCATTCTATATTGCTGTCACTCTCACTTTTCAGTCTCTCTCTTCTTTTTATCTCTCCCTTGTTCTTTCAATGTCTCTCTTTAGTCTCTCTCTCGCTCTCTCCTATCTCTTTATCTCTTCTCTCTTTCAACGCCCACACTTATTCTCTCTTTCTCTTTTCAGTCTATCTGCACTCTCTCTCTCTCATGCTATATTGCTGTCTCCTATCCTATCTCTTTATCTGTTCTCTCTTTCTCTTTTTTTCTTTAGTCTCTCTCTTTTCTCACTCCCACAACACACAAGGACACACACACACACACACACACACACACCAACAAAATCTCAAAGAATCTCAAAGAAATCTCAAATACATTTTCCTGACGCACACACTCAAATATCAACTGCTCAATCATCCATCCATACATTTCCTAACGACTTTTCCATTTCCGTGCAACAGGAGGCTGGAGGCTATCTCAGCAACTCTGAGCGTGAAGAAAACACACCCTAAACGTGCATGAGAGCAAGCTTGCAGACACACACACACACACACGCACACACACACAATAAATTCCCATCTCATCTGTCACACACAGCGTTTCCTTCAAAAAAACATTTGAAAGACTTTGTGAAGTGTGTAAGAAGACTCACATCACACACTTCCCACTTCTAATGGACAAAACGCTGTTTCTAGTTGCGTGAAATGGGTCATTTAGTCTGAGCAAAGTGTTATCGAATGTTACTGCTGCCAGTAGCCAAAAGCGAGACCATCTGTGGAGAAATCTTCTGTCAAAGGCTTTACCACAGCTAGAACTTCAATAAAGGCAGAATTTTATATCAAGCTACGGTAATAATTACCGTAATTACGTGAATATAAGCACCCTGCGAAAAGTGCTTATATTCACGTAAATACAGTAATTGTCTAATATGAGACAATCATCACTCCAGCATGTGTGTGTGCGTGTGTGTGTGTGTTGCCTTTAATGCATGCATTAACTGTATGTTATCCATTTTACTGAATGGCATCACTTTCTTATAATTTACTGTAAGCACAAACACATGACAATGGGGTCCCACTATTTACCTACATACAAAACAATTCACCCCCTTAACCTCAACAATCGAAATATCCTCCATCCTCTTTATTGTTCCCTTTAACCAAAAGTCGAATGTATCCTCTGATCTCATCTTGACCCTCAAACTGAAGGTCTACAAAGTTGTTGGATCCAGACAAAGGGCCTCACAAGTGTCCGTAGGTCCCCACTTTAGTACAAAAACCTACCATTTAGGTCCCCATTTTGGACTAAATGGACATGAACTAAATGGAAATAATTTGGACACACATACATATACACATACACATACACACAGACATAGTCAACATAAAGAAATTCCAACCATTCTGTTTAAGAACACACACACTCCCACACACACACATACACAGACTCACACACACATATTTCAGTACTCTGGTCTATTTAGTGTCTTTAGTTTCAACCAGGCCTGTGTGAAGTCATAGTCGTACACTGTAGGAAAATGCTTTTAACGTCAAATTTAGCCTACATAACTATATGATGAGAAGATGAAAGACAAAAAAATAATCACAGATGTAATACAAAATACATTAAATAAATAGAATATAATATATCTTGATGCATTTGACCAAATTTATTTTTTTTTATTATGAGAAGAACGTGTGTTAACGTTGTTTTCAACTTCAATTGAATGGCTTTCACTCATGGTTTTTGTAAGCGAAGACTTACCTTGTGCCGGACAAGGAATGACCACTCGGCTTCTTGCCACGCTCTCAATGATGGTCTCTCCATCGGTCTCAAAGTACGGAGCCTCTGCAACCACACACAGAGAACACAGTCTTAACATCAGGTCAACAAGACCCTAGATCCCCACAAAACACAGGGGTCAACACAGGAGGGGTCTCAGACAGGTCGGAATGGTCAGCAAAGGGACTCGTGATTAATAGCACGGTTGGTCAAAGCTACAAATCAACTATTCAATCCTTTTTAGGTTTAGTTAGGTTGGTTGTACTAGTTACTAACAATATGAGACACTATTTTAGTTAATGATATTGGTTATTAGTTAGGTCAATTATTAATAGTTATACTTTTCTACATTTTTATGTTATTTTAAATGATAACACCACTAGACCAGTATATTAGTTTGTACATTGGCTTAAGGTATACCAATTATTAGGTAGTGAAATTATTATTATTACTATTTTTATGAGGACTAATTTTATTGATTGCAGTTTATTATACTGAGTAAGCCTGTGTGTTTGCTTATCACATAATTTGCTTTTTATTTTATTATCTATGAGGTACAATGTGTGTGTGTGTTTTACACCTGCATTTTTCAGATTAATAAAGGATTTATTGTATAGTATATTAAAATTAGTACCCAAGACTTCCAGAACAATCTTTAGTGTATCTTCTCCAGCACCATTCCTGGCAACACAACTGTACGTCCCGCTGTCTCGGTGCTGGAGCGACTGGATCTTCAGCATTCGCTCATTTCCCACTAGAAGCCTGTTGTGGAACCAGCTGATCTGAGGGGCCGGCTCTCCTTGGACAACACATGGCAGCACCACTGTCTGGCCAATCAGAGCCTTGAGAGCAGAGGGGGCGGGTTGGATTCTTGGTTTAGCTGTTAGGGTAGACATGGTTTGGGACGTTGTTTGTTACGGTACTGAAATCAAGATATACATACATTTGAATGGTAAAATAAAGTTTTAATTAACATGTTAAATAAACAAAGAAACCCTGTCGATACTGAGAATCAATTATTGAGAAGTGCCGACTAATAAAATGTTTATAGGACAGGTTTTAAGAAGTGTTAGGACTATACCTTGCACTTGCAAATTGTAGGTAAGCGAGACGTTCCCAGCTGGGTTGGAAGCGGAACAGGTGTAGGATTTACTGTCTATCAGCCTGACATCACTAATCTTCAGAGAACCAGACGGCAGAACCGTAAACCTGCACAAAAGTGGAGAAAACTCAGAGCCAGGGGTTAAAGGTCACCTGCCAGCCTGTGTTTAAGTGCTGAAGATTACGAGATTTTTTTGTTGGTGCACACAAACCCTAATCCTCAAAAAATAAATGTGCTCAGATTTTAAAAGGCAGTTGAGATTACACCGATAAAAGTACCAAACATTGTTTAGTGAAAACACACACACACACACACACACACACACACACACACACACACACTTTTTATATCCTGCAAGTTAACAATTCATTTTCTCAACAACTTTTCCATTTCTTGGCCACAGGAGCATCATTGTAGACATTCTGGATAAATACAGAATCTGAATTAGAATCAATTGTAATGGTTAGGTTTGCACATGACAACGAAGAATTAAATGTGGTCTTTAGTTCCCTCTTATTACAAAACAAAAATCAAAAATAGAATTAAAAAATACACATTATATTAACATAAATATTTCAATAATAAAAAACTTGATGTAAAACGTTAATTAAACTAAATTATTATTTCATTTATAATAATAATAATTTATATAACAGAATATATATATATATATATATATATATGTGCGTGTGTGTGTGTGTGTTTATTATGTTATGTGTTATATATATGCAATTTATATATAACATAAAATACATACAGTATACACACAAACACACACACACACACACACACACGCAAACATAGATAGATATATCCATAATCAAGAAATTTGCAAAAAAAAATTATTGGATTCAATATTTCAAATTAATTCATGTATCTTGTTTTCTTTACCTGATGCATTTTAAGCTAAAACAGGTTTTAGTCTAACTTCAGGAAATGCTTGCTGTCGCAACAATAACGGTTTGTCTTTGCCAGATGTGTGTGTGTGTGTGTGTGTGTGTGTGTGTGTTGAGGCTGTAGGAAGTAGCTTGAAGATACAAATGCGAGCCTAAACCACAAATAATTACAGTAATCAGCCTCAAAGACAAAAAAAGCTGCACAGACTTTACATTTGTATGGATCTCAACACAATGAGTAAAACGAGAAGCAAGTCATGGCTTCAAGGGTCGTTTGCCTTTTACACTAAAGACCCCCAACAGCCCGTTACAATCCCATTCTAGACCACCTTTCACACACAATCTTCTTTCCTGTGTGGCAGATGTCTCTGGTGTGGTGTGTTATTCTCATCAGGAAGACTGAGACATGACATGCTGTTTTATGAGACAGGAAGCTCCTGAAGACCTAAACATTACACAGGCTACGCTCCTTCCTCTTTTGACTGTTACTCTAAATTCACACACTAACACACAGGCATTAATCTCAGACGGACACATTCTCACCGGAAACGCAGTGCCAGAAAACATCAGGTTCTTATTTATTGGTTATTTATCCTATTCTTCTATTCATATAATTTTCTTTTTATTTCTTTTTAATTTTAGATAATGAGGTGTCGGAATCATCTATGAGGTCCAATGTGTGTAAATGTGTGTGTGTGTGTGTGTGTGTGTGTGTGTGTGTGTGTGTGTGTGTGTGTGCTGTTTTTTATACTTAAAAGTATCTATACTTAATCTACCTAACAAAAACAAATTCTAAGGCATCAACCCCAAATTTCTATGTATTTTTTTATTCAGCAGCTATATTTTTCATCAGCTTTTTTTTTAAGAATACGTGTTTATAAGTTAATATTTCTTGTTTTATCCAGCCATTTCCGAGATTCAACTGGTGCCTAAACTTAGAAAATGAATCTGTGCCGAGAGCTGTTTGCTTGGTTAGCCGTTAGCTTGGTTAGCTAAATTTGGTTAGCTGAGCCGTACTTTACATGTAATTTGTCTAACAGTGTCATGACTTCATGAAGAAAATGTTTTATTAATGATAAAATATTGATAATAAATATAATGAAAACGTGTACATTATGATGTACATGTAGTATAATGAGTATAATGACATGCAGACACCTCACGTGAACAATTTCTGTAATCTCTGGCAAAACATCGCCATTATGGGAGAAGTTTATTTAAAATTTTGGAAGCCACGTCTCTGAAACTAACTAAAAAAACATTAACCAACTGTTTTATACATGTCTGGAGTCTCATCTCAATGCAGGCTATCGGCTTTTGTTTAGCGAAAATATTTCAGAACTCAGGACGACATTTTCGAGGCGACGCATTTAGTTACTCTGGATTTTTGTTTTCTAGGACATTCGTAAGTTGGGGTACCACTGTACATTCTAGTCTTAACAAACGATGAATATGGTCTACACCAATGCAGAAATAGCCATTATAAAACTACTTTAAAGCATTTTAAATCCTGTCTGAAGTAATCAAGAGCGGCATTAACAGCTCTCGCTTGACTCAGAATGAGGTAAGAGATGTCATCTGAGGTGAAATCTGTTATTAAGGACTAAACTGGAGTAATCGCTGTTAACAATACACTATAAATGCCACCTAACACAAACCAGGCCTTTTGAGGCGTTTTGGTTCTAATAAATAAAAACAAAAAAAAAATGACAACCATGAATGTGAGCTAAATTGCATAGTCCTTTTCTGGCCCGTGTCTTCTTATTTTATTGTTTGTTGGTTCCAAGGAATCAATGATATCACCATAAAGATTGAGCCAATTTTTCTTTAACATCCATCTATTGTCAGAGCTGCTTTTCCATTTCTGGGTTTCCAACTCTGGGTTTGAAGGCGGAATGCAAGCCACAACTGGCCAACCAATCACAGAGTGGGACACACCCTCGCTCACTCAAACACATTGGTAAAGTTTCTCCAATTCTGATGAAAGTCTCCTGAAAGAGACCGGAGACCCAGAGGAAACCCACACAAACACTGGGAGAACATGCAAACCATACAGAAAATTGACATAGCAAACTCCTACTCCTGACCAGGTCTTAAACTCAAACTTGCTTTAAGGTGAAAGCGCTACCCACTAATCCACAGCATTCAACTATTAAAAATCGGGGGTTTTTTTTCCTTGAAAGGTTAAATCATGTCACACTCACCAGGCTGTGACGGGAGGGATGGGCAGCCCGTTTCTGCTCCACATAACCAAAGGCGCAGGGTTCCCATGAACCTCACATGGAAGGATGACCTCTGATCCCACTTCTGTGGCCATATTCTCCATCGCTCGGGGTCCGTCAGCTCCAACAATTCTTGGTTTAGCTATAAATTATTAAAAAAAGCTAATAGAGCAGCACAAATAAAGCAGGACTTTCTTACTGTTAACACTCAGATGAATCTCTCGGCTGCTGTATCCTGCTGAACTCGTGGCCGTGCAGATGAAAATCCCCGCGTCATTGGCCGCAGGACTAGGGATGTGCAGACTTCCATCATCCTTTACGAGAGATCCCGACACAGCGCGGTTTAAAGGATCACGACCCTGGGGAGATACAACACGAAACCCTTCAAGCTTCTCGGGCTGAAAGGAGACTAAAATACAAATCCCTCCAAAAGCTTTTTAGCAGATTCTCGTGTTACTTAAAATCAAGCGTTCCTCATGAATCTCCCCCTCCAGACTCTTATTGTTTGGAAGTAAAGATGACCTTAGCAGATTGTGCTTCTTCTAGCCAGAATAGCTGTTTACATGCCTCAAGTGAACACTGTGGACAACTCTCCATCCCCTAAATATATCAAGCTTTTCCTAAATGCTAAAAGGCTTCCAGTGACCAAAGGTGGGTGGATGTGAGCTTACATTTGTCTCCATCAGAGGTGTATAGAGTACCTATTATACCTATATAGAGTATTCTTAAGTATGGATACATTACTGTAAAAATTACTCCCTTACAAGTTACAAGTCAGCAATTCCAAAAAAATGAGCAAAAGTTGTTTTCATGTATGCTATTTAAAAAAAAAAAACTTGAGTACTTTACTCGTATTGAATTTAGGCTAAAAAAAAAAACACCAAGGAATGTGAAAAAAAAGAAACTATATTCATGAAGATGTATTACCTAATAATGATATTTTATTTCCTTGCTAATTAAACACTTGGTATTTATCAAGCCACTAATTCACGTTTGCGCAATTTAGCTCATAAAGCATCCAGTACATTCAGCATCCTGCAGATGGCGTTATCGCCTCATCCGGTCAAGAAATATAACCGCGGTAGAAAAAGATGCCGACTTGTCACGTACAAACATCATGTAACGGTAAGTGTCCATTCAAATGTATTGAAGTAAAAAGTACATATACTCAATAAAAAATGTAGTCAAGTGGAGAGTAAAAGTTGCTTATATTATTGATACTCAGTACAAGTACAAAGTAGCCAAAACTACTCAAGTGACAGTCAATTTACTCAAATACTTTACACCACTGGTCTCCATAAAGTGTTGGAATTGAAAACACATTAATGCTCTTCTGCGATCCAAACATGGATCAGGTGACTGGAAAGCGAGTGAAAGCTTTACCGTGGTCCAGGTGACGGTGGGAGTCGGGACCCCGGTCACCTCACAGGCCAGGGAGACTGGGAAGCCCTCGTTGGCTGTGTAGTGCACTGGACCGGCTTTAATATCAGGAGGTGCTGCAAAAATAGTTCAGAAAACAGCTGTTCACCGAGCCAGAACAACCACAGGTTCACAATTAGAAATCTGACAATGATACTTCATGAGCAATTCAGCTTGTCTAAATATGACGCGCTCGTTTTAGAAACTGGTTTAGCTGCATTGCTGAGAACTAAAACTCATGTTGCATTGATTACTAGAATGGCTATATTTATTTTAAACAAATACAAAAGGAAAAAAAAAGTACATTGATACAGTTGTCTTAATTTTTTGTTTTCAAAAATAAAGTTTATTAATCTCAACAACAACTGAGCTTAGACAATATGTATACAAGAAATAATATTTTTAATTATAGGCTTGTATTATTCACACTGCCAGTGTTGTGAAAACAAAAGTAGTTAATTTAAGTTCAAAGGTTTCTAATCTGAATACAGTTCAGTCTGAATACAGTAAGTAAGTAAAGTAAAGTAAGTGCCAGATTAATTTTGTAAGAAGTTAGTAAGTAAGTAAGAAAGTAAGTAATTAATTGATATGAATAAGTACAAAATATTTTAAAAAAAAAATGTACTAAGATAGATCAAGTACGTATATAACCTACCTACCTAATTCTACCTTAAAGTTCAAGTAAATCCTGACTTTACACAAACAAACATGTTTTAAAATACCTAAAGTACATCTCTTAAACTTTATCTTTATCTTTATCTTAAATACATTAAAGTTACAATTTAGTAGCAAAAAAGTAGTAGAGTAGCAAAGCTAAGTAGATTTTTCGCAATCAAGCATTCCAAGTTCTTCAAATCCTATAAATAATGCTTTAATCTGTACTTTGGAATCAGTTACACACTTTACTGTCTAACATCAAGTATATTTACCTAAATCATAATAAATAGTCCTATTAAAAACATATTTGATGTGGTTTTTTTTTAAACATATTTGAAACATACAAAATAACAACATTCTTTTTGAATATTTCATTACTGTCATTGCCAAACCAATATCAATAAAAGAAAAAATTTCTTTTTTTTTCAAATCTTACCATGAACTTCCACTGAGACAGTAATATTCACGGATCCCGCCACGTTGACAGCCGTGCACACATATGTCCCAGAATCCTCTGGAATAGCTCGGTCCACATGGAGGCTGCCATCACTCCTTAGAAAGAACCTGCCACCAACACGGACCTACACAGAGAGAGGTTTTACGACCTTCCTTCTCAATCATAAACTGTGCTTCTTTTGCATGGATTTAAAAAAAAAC
The DNA here is from genome assembly GCA_017309775.1 of Paedocypris sp. Pulau Singkep. Lineage (NCBI taxonomy): Eukaryota > Metazoa > Chordata > Actinopteri > Cypriniformes > Paedocypris > Paedocypris sp. Pulau Singkep. The sequence goes on along the minus strand of MU204235.1, from coordinate 4,187,279 downwards.
GTGGAAAATTTAAAAAACAATTTAAAAGGCCATCTGAAAACTAATATTAATAATTATATTGTGCATCTACAACATGGAATTAAACAGCTTTGCTCGAGTATTTACTTATCATGGAATTCAGTTCAAAAATTCCAGTTTCACTCCTTTTCTAACCGATACATTTGTTGCTGTTTAGAACAAGTTTATCAGCATGACAAAGTTTTGCTTTTCCTTCAAACTTTCTGTCTAACTACACACCAAAAAAACAAGCCTTTATATGAAATATCCCCTCAGATAATATATCTACTTTATATGAACGTCTACTGAGCATAAAATTGACTGGATTGTACTCAATTAAATCAAAATCAATACACAATTACACTCCATTGATGCGTTTAATAGATGCTTCTTTAGAAAACAATTTGCCTTGTAATAGAATTTTGCACTGAAATGACTAGACGGTTTGTCTGGAATTTGAATTAAAACGAGAAAAAGCAACCACAATAATAAAGTACTTTTTTTTTACTTCTCAGCAAAAAAATATTTTACTTCTTTTTTAAAATCTCAGCACTCACTTGTTTTCCATTGTGCGTCCAGACTCTCTCAGGTAGAGGAATACCATCTACCAACGTACAGGGAAGGTTCAGAGCCTGACCGATGTGGGTTGTGACGGTGGGTGAACTTGGAGCTAATAATGGTGGTTCTGCAGGAAGGATAATTAGTCAGAGTGAGTGTTTCTACACATTGCTTTGTCCTTTATTTTGCAAAAAAACAGGATATTTCTACCTAATCCAGTAACTGTAACTCTGGCAAGCGCTTTGATTGATCCAAACTGGTTTTGGGCTTCACACACATACAGACCTTCATCATCAACCCAAAGACCTGGATGTAGACAAAGAAAAACAAGTATGACATTACATTTAAGTCATATGTTTTTATGATTTTTTTAAAACCTTATGAAAAAGAAAAAAAAATAGATATATAGTATTTTTTTTTTTGGAGTTGTTGATGTATAAGATATTGGTTAGATGTGGATTCAAAATCAGAATCGGAATCTTTACATAACTACTGAGAAGAACAATTGAGTATTGCATTTTAAACTTGTATTACAAACTAAAACTTTTAATAAACTTTTAATACTGTATTACTGCAGTTTATGTATTATGTAACTGAAATTATTTTTAACTTTGCACTTTTGACACCTGCTAAAAAAGAAATAATAAGTCATAAAACAAATGTGCCATTAGTGTGCAAGTGTGTTTTATGCTCTAAACATCTGAAGTATCCAGGTCAACCAATAGCATAAAAGATGCTCAGTGTTAATACTTCAGCAGCTGTCCTATAAATACATCATAACTTTAAAACAATTTGTCCATGTGTGGCTTCTTTTTCTGCCAGAAGTTCTGGAGCTGGACCAACAGGCCTGCGGTTTGACTTCTTTACTCCACCCAAGCCTCCAGAAGCCCAGAGTTTCCTTCAAGGTCTCTTCTCTCTCATCCTTTCTTCTAAGACAGGAAGCTGTCTGCTGCAACAGTCCGTCTTGATTCTATCACAGCAGTTGCTGTGAAACTGACGGTCAACATCTAGAATAATAACTTCAGATCTTTCTCTTAAAAAAAGATCCGGCATGTTCGGACTTTATCATCTGGATATGTTTGTGAAAGCAGTCTAGTTCCTGAAAATTCTTTTAAATGTAGGACTCACTTTGGATCTGAAGGGCACCAGATGCCAACTGAGAGGTGCCAATATGGCCAGACGACTTTCCAAAAATGGAACGTTCATCCTGGCGTCTCCATGACAGAGAAGGTGTGGGGAAACCATGGGCGACGCACGGCAAAGTAATATTATCACCAACACTGGCTGTTATGTCTCCTGGAGACACGGAGAATGTAGGAGCAGCTGGAAAACAATGCAAAAATAATTCAATATAATGTTATAAAGTTAAAGATTTATTAAGTCTATTTATTTTAAGAAATAACAGATATTAATTATTCATTTTAGATCTTTGTGAGACCATTGGGACTGCATGAATTCAGCAAAACTGATGAAAAACAATTGAAATTTGGAATTTGGAATAATTCTATTTAAATATTTCAATTCTGTTCCTAAACAGATGGGCAAATAGCCACAAACAGTCAAAATATGGAGAAAAACATTCAGAGAGTTGACTGCTTCTAATATTACCAGGAAAAACATCAATAATAGGTTTTTATTTTAAATTGCATTGACTGTAGTGGACCTGCAGATCTGCACAAAAATTACGACCCGATTCTAGATCATGTCTGAAAATCAGGCTTGAGCTACAGGGAGTAAAACTGCTGTCAAAAGCTGTTAAACGTCGAGTTAAAGAAGTAAATCCAAGCTGTAAGCAAATTTGACTCCCCTGGTTTCACGCGCCAGTAACACAGGAGAACATTTCCACCACGGTTTGAGAAACTTGTGGTCCTTTGGGATGGCTAGGCTTAAATCACAGAGTTGTGTGGATGTTTTTAAAGTATGCTATGAACTTTTTGCGCTTTGGGGTTTGGCAAAGCAACGAAAAATGAAGACAGGAGGCGCAGCATTCGAAATGTTCTGTAATGTTCGCATTTGAATTGAAGCCTAGTTCTTACCTCCCACCTCCAACCTGACCACAGCCGAACTGGACCCTGCGATGTTAGTGGCCACACAAGTAAAGTCTCCAGCATCCAGTTCCTGAACTCCATGGAACCTCAGCACTCCACGATGGACATCCTGCTCTGCAAACGGCACTGTTCCCAGATCCAGATTTCCTGAAGGGGAATTGTGTAAGAATCAAAAGAAAATGCACACTACTTCTAAAACAACCCCACCACATGTCATCTAATACTTACAAAAACAAGGGAAAAGAACACTTGGAATATTCAAAACCACAGTCATTTATGTTCATTTTTTTCATATCTTAATGTATTGACATTCTAGACATGTCTGTCATTCTGTCATTCAGTATAAAGGCATCATTTTAGGCATCAAAGGCATCAAAGGCATCAACTTGTTCATAAAATTATAAAAATATCTAAATGAATTGTATTTCTGTGGCCTTATCACCCAGGACTTCACTTCCCATCATGCATCTCACTATTGCCGTAGACATTGTTGTTGCAATAAACGGTCTCGGATTGCTTTATACTTTCATTGCACATTCAAGTTCCTGTGCGTTTTAACTAATAATTAGCAGGCAACATTCAGTCGTTTGAAATTAATTTTGTTGGTTAGATGGTTAAGTTGGTTAGATTAAGCTGAATATAATCGTATCTTTAAAAGGCATTTTACTTGTTGAGAGTGTTTTATCTTATTTTTACCTTTATGCCATTTGACTAAAGGAGGTGGAGAACCAGAGGCCTGACATTCTAGTGCAGCATCTCCACCAGAGACCACCATCACCACCGGCTTTGAAGGCAAAACGCTCGGAGCCTCTGAGAAAGAAAGAATTACATGCAAATTCACATCAACTGTATTGCTGCTCCACACTCTATAGCTGTGTATTTAAACAGAGTTTAGCATGTGAAGTTGTCAGGTATTTTAATGTCTGAGAGACATAGATGGTAGATAGATGGTAGATCTAACAGTAGAACAGCTTCTCTATTCCCTGGAGCACAGTAAGAAAAAAACGCTTGTCGGTTTTACACATTTGGATTCAAAAGTTGTACAAAATTCAATAGTAAAGAAAAAAAACTGTTTATGATTTTGATACCTACCTGCATAACTGACAGAAACAGACTTTGAAGCAGAACCAGCCTGGTTGGTGGCTTGGCACGTATAGTTCCCAGCATCCTCTGGGATGGCATGTCTTATGTTCAGAGAACCAGACTCGGAGATGATCATTCTGAAAAAGAACAAGTGTTGTAGTACTCACAATATCTGTAAGACCAAGAAATAAAAATAATAAAAACATCACAAATGCAAATATAAGCTTAAAAAAGTGACTCAAACTGACTGGGAAAATAAATCATCACATTTTTCAAATTGTGTTGGTCTGTGGTTGTTAAATAAATAAATTTGGTGCATTCGGATCATTTACCGATGGTGTCCGGAGAGAACAGCGCCATCATGGCTCCAGGAAACCTTTGGAGGAGGAGATCCAGACACTGTACAGGAGATACGCACCTCCGCACCCAGCGAGAACCTTTGAGTCTGAGGAGAAACCACCACAGACGGAGCCTCTAGAAAGACATACATATTTACAACAGAAACTCTACCTACATCCAATTGGTAATGACTGTTATTGTGAACTTCAAATCACAATAACAGAAAGGTACAAAAGAAAATAATATATGACTCACACATATTCATATCTAATTACCATATACAAATTAATTAATGAAAAATATAAATAAATGCACACACATATGAAATGTATATATAGGGAATGTATAGAGAGAGAGAGAGAGAGAGAGAGAGAGAGAGAGAGAGAGAGAGAGAGAGAGAGTGAGTGAGAGAGAGTGAGAGAGAGAGAGAGAAAGGGAGAAAAAGGCATTTCCAACTTAAATATAAATGTGTTCTGAAAATACATCCACTTCAGATTTGTTACAAAATAATGGTCTATTAAAAAACTAGCAAAAACCTAGATAAAATGTAGCATTGCATATATCTCACTGATGTGAAACATGCAGGTCATCAAACATCAAACTTGATAGCCATGTTGAATGTATCTTGTGGTTTAGAGGTTTATGGAATGGGAAACACATGGTGGTTTGACTCGTGAGGCAGAAGCTGAAGTAACATACCTAGGACCACCAGCCAGACAACGGCCTGACTCTCTCCATGGGCATTGGTGGCTCTGCACTGATATGGTCCGCCATCCTGTCTGCCAACCGAGCTTATCTCTAGAGACGAGTTGGCGAGTAATTTCACCCTTCCTGAGCGTGACGATAACACGGTGCCCGATCGATACCAAGTCAGATTGTTCCGGATAGAGCCTTGAACCTGGCAGGAGAGTACTGCCACTGAGCCGGGTGATGATGTCACATTCAGAGGAGGAAGCAGAACCGGAGAAGGCTCTGGAAAAAAAATACAAGATCATGAAATTAGATGCAGAATATACCAGGCACGTGTACTGAGAACAGTTCTAATGGCAATAATATTTCAATGTATGGTAGAAATATTCCATTTAACTTTTTGGTATCAATTTATTTTTAAGCCTTGCATTTAAAAATGCCTTGCTAAAATAGGCCTTTTATGACCCATTATCAAGTAGCTAAGCCATCCATTAAAAAAATTATATCTGCAAATATATTTAAATCATTTTTATTTTAAGTAGTTTGAGGCATAAATCATCCACTTTTGGATATTGGCCTGTGAGTGAAGATGGAGTGAAACTGACAGCAAAAGCTATGAAACTAAAGACCCTGAATGCTCCTAAAGAACATAAAAGAACAATAAAATATGATAATTATATTGTATATATTTAATTATATAATTATAATATATGAGAATTCACACACAAAAAAACAAGTGTTCCAATTCTTTCAAGCTTCTGCATTTTTGGAAATCTTCAGTTTCAGAGTTCTTGAAATGTGTAAAGCTCATGAGATATGCCTCTATTTTGCCCCTCGTGGCTGTTTTTGCTCATCGTGCATTTTAAAGTTTGTTCCCAAGATGTTTTTCTCAGTGTTTTGTGTTTGTATAGTTTCAGTTTGCACCTCCTGGCGATTTTTTTTTGCTCCATTTTCTCTTTTACTTACATAAAATAAAAACACCATCTTGCGTTTGGATCTATTCTGCGGTTTGCCATGATTGTGTTAACGTGTAATAATGGTACAATTAAATCTACCACTGTTAATGCTAGAAGTTTGTACAAATTGTGCAACGAGTAAATTCACTTTACAACAACTTCAACCAAAAGTGTTATTTAAAATGCTAAACCTACACATTTGTTTCTGAAAAAGTCAAATAAGTTCAACACGTGTGTGTGTGTGTGTGTATAAGACGTGATATTGTGCAGATCAGAATTTGTCTCGAGGTTTGTTCAGTACCTCTTACGGTGAGTTGTGTGACAGCTCGGCCCAGGCCTGCTGTGCTTTGAGCCACACATTCATAAAGTCCTTCATCACTGCCTGAGGCATGAGGAATTTCCCATGATGCTTTAGCAGAAGACCTGCAATTACAAAAATATTAACAGCTTGGAATGATGTGTAAAGGACGTCAGGATTTGTCCCAGACATGCATGAGTTGCCAGAATGAATTACGAGATGAAGACAATTAAATAGAAAAAAACGGGTTACTTGGTAAAATACCAATTTTTTTTTTCTGAAAGTCAACATTATTTCATACAGAAAAAAATCCAAACCGAGCACTTGCATTGGAAAAAAAAAAGTAGGTTTGTATGCAGTTTAATTTCGTCTTGCGCAAAACACTCCTGCTTTTTACATTAATTTCAAATTGATATGTCAATCAAAGCTCCCAACATTTTCTTTTTGACAGTAAATGAATGTACCAAGTCAGCAAACTGTATTAAACAGAGCAAAATGCTTCAGCAGATGTTCGCTTAACATCTGCTCGCTGTGTTTACTCCAGGAATTATCACTAGAGAAATGCCTGCAAAAGTGTTTGTGCATGTTTGGATCTAGAGAGACAAAGAACAAGAAGGCGTGCGAGACAGAAATGAACTAAACAAATGATTGTGTGTGAGAAACAAATGAGACTTTCAGTAAATATGAATCCCAAGAGGATTCCGAAATCTAAAAAAAAAGTCAGGCTTGTCAAATACTTTAAGATTTTTCATTGATTTCTATAAATCAAGATGGCAGTTTAACATTTTTATCACTATTAAAGTATAAAGCTAAAAGTTATTAGAAACAAAATAGTGTTTCCCATGTACTGTGCTCATGTACAAAAAATAGACTGTGACTATTATTACCTGAATAAATTAGAAAAAAAAAATTTCATTATTGTAAGATATTTTTACTAGTACAGTGCGTGTGCTGTTCTATTTAAATCTAACTTTATTTAAAACTATGTAAGGTTTAAACAGTTCTGAAAATGTATTTAATATTAGAATCTACACTGCTTTTGTAATAGAAAGTAAAACACTATAAATTTAATGTATAAACCTGGATGCATTGCTGTATTTTGAATTTAAGCACTTTTAAGCACAAAAATATTAAATATTTTTTTATTCAAAATAAAAAATATGTTTTAATACGTAAATATATTACTGGTAATATGGTAATATGAAAATATATGTAAATGTAATATCCGTGTGTAATGAAGTGAACATTGTACTGATATATTTTTTTATTACTAAATATCGTGTTTAATTTTATAAATTTTAATCGAAAAGAATACCTCAAATAAATTATTTTTTTACAATGTGATATTGTACTTTTATTGTAAAATAATTCGGTGTAATGAATGAAAGTGAAAAAAAAAAAAAACAAAATTAGTTTTATTTAGATTTTTTTTATATTTTGAAAATCTGTTTAAAATAATAGATTCTAAAAAAAAGCAACAAAAAATAGAATTAAAAATTCTGAGAATTATGCATAAACAACTTTAAGTAGACAGACTTACTCAAATCTTCTTTCATCTCCAATTGTGTTTCCATCCCTTGTGAATTTTAGTTTATATGGCAGGTCACTATCCACAGAACAGTCGATGATCGCTGGCTGCATGTAGAAGCCTCTCACCACCGCTGACATGCTGACCAACGGAGGCTCTGTCGAAGCAGATCAAAGGTCAAAGGTCAAAGCAATGTGCCTCAAAACAGGTGACAAAAAGAAAAAACGTTAAAAAAAGCCTCACCAGGAATGATGTTGGTGTAAGACACACTGGACAACCTTTGGAAGTTGTAGCCACCTCCATCTTTCCCAGACACTTTAAGGAAGAAGCTCTGTGATGGGGTTCTAAATTCTGGAATGCTCCAGATGCCTCTAGATCCTGCGTCTGAAGGCAAGGGTACAGAAATGGTACGAAACGCTCTGCCGCCCATTGAAACTAGCTCCATATCGGTCACCAGTCCAGGGGGATTCAGCCCGGAACACTTAAGCATCACATGGGCTGGAACACCTGGAAGAACATCAGATAGATTAAATTTGCTTTAATGTCCAGAACATCTTCCTTCTAATAGAAACAAATGTGATTAAGTAAATTAAAAAACAAACAAAAAATTTTTTTTTTGAAAAGAGAAAATGTAAACAACATCACAATAGTTGTTTCATAGTATGCAGATTATTATGAAATACTTAATAAATAATAATACTTAAATAATGATTAGATAATAAACGGATCATTATTACCTTTAATTGGTCTCTCTCTGGTCCGGTTGAACTCTAAGACTGGAACGCTTGAGAATCCTGCCCGGAAGTCCAAGTTGCTCACACCAGTAACTCTAAGTGTGTGTCTACCACTGCAGCCCACCTGATTGTGATGAGCAGACACATTTGATCTTGGTCAAATATTAAATACATATGCTATTGTTTTAAACAGAGGTGTAAAAAGTACCTGAAAGCCATACTTGAGTAAAAATATGGAGACCTTACTATAAATATTACTCCATTAGAAGAAGACTTGAGTAAAAGTCGCAATTACGCAATTATCAAAAACGTTGTCAAATAGAGAGCAATTGTTGCTTATATTTATACTTAAGTCAAATATACTTAAGTAAAGTAACTAAGTCCATTTACTCGAGTAGTTTACACCACTGGTATTAAAATGACTTTAAGATCACTCTTAGTACCCTCAGTACAGTACTCAGAACACAAATTATACTGAATTTACCGTATAATAAAAGCATCTCATTGTGTATTTATCTGGATGATACCTTTAATGTCCAGGGTCCAGGCCGAGGGTTCTTAAGGTTGACCACCTTTGCTGAGTTTGGGATGTTAAGCAGTTCTGTGAGACCCTGTCTCTCTCCAACCAGTCGGCCTAATAGTTAAGCAATGATATTTTTACACCCTGCTTTAAACTTAACATAACACCTAGAGTTTCTCACCAAGTGGGTCTTTGAGCTCAATTTGCGGTGCTGGACCACTCAAGGACACGGTGACCTCTTTAAGACTGGGGTCAAAGGGCAGCTCCCACAGGCTTTCCTGGGCATTTTCGTGGTCCGATGAAAGAAGGTGGACTTTCATGGCCTGGACAGTTTCCTCTACCCATTTGAGAACCTATGAAAGAAGCATTTTAATGTCCTGGTTAGTGGATCATTCCTATTTTTCTTATCTAATCCCCTTTGGGAGGCCAAAATCCAACAGACATGCCTTGAGTGCCACAGATTTACTTGGACATAAAACATGTGAGACTGAATAAAGCGCAGAGAAGGTAACATCCTCTTGACAGCATCTCTGGTCATGAAGGTCGCTTACTTTCCCATAGCTATCTTCTAACACCAGAGGCATGTCACAAGCAGAGCCTTATTAAACAGTGAGGAAATGAGATCAGATCGACTGTCAGACACAGAATGCAAACCATCTCTGAGCTGACGTGCAATACATTTGACAGAGCAAGAGCAGTACAAACAGTACCAAGAAGATCACAGAGAAGATAGAGATCTGCACCGATAGCATGTAAATACAAGAGATACCAGTCTAGATTCTTGGTTACACCGTCTTAGTTCCTAGTTAGTCGAGAATACCAGCCTAGATTAACTACTCCTAGTTAACAAACCAGTCTACAATCATTACAGTTAACAAGCCAGCCTAGATTCCCAGTTAGAACACCATTCAAGATTTGTTGCTAGAAGGCCAGTCTAGAAACTTATTTAGCAAACCAATCTGGATTACTAGGTAGTAAACCAGTCTAGATTCTTAGTTAGCAAATCAGTCTAGTATTTTAATTAGCAAACCAGTCTAGATTACAACTGAAATTAGAAAACCAGTTTTAATTCATAGTCAACAAATCAGGCTAGTACAGTAGCTTAGTTAGCAAACCAGTCTAGATTATTAATAAGCAAAGTCAGGAATCCTAGTTACCAAACCAGTCTATATTCTTACTTGGCAAACCAGTTCAGAATCTAAATTTGCCAACCATTCTAGATTCTTACTGATGTTACTGTAGCAAACCAGACTAGATTCCTCAGATTCTACAAGCCATTAGAGATTCCTAGTTAGCAAACAAGTCTAGATTGTACATTTGTAAACCATTCCAAATTCTAAGTTATCTATTGCTACCTGAAATGTGCAAATTTGTGACTAACAATTTACTAACTAATCACCAAATGAACAATGAGAATTTAACTACCATTCGCTCTCTCTCATTTCAAACCGGCATGATTTGATCTTTTTCACACACTAAAAAAAGATAATTTGAAGACTTGCTGCTACATTTTTATTAACAATGACTGAAGAACAAAAGCCGGTCCTGTCTGAAAAAATGTCTCTTTGTGTTCCGCTGAACAGAAGGTTCACAGGTTTGGAATGATCGCCATTTCGTTTAAACCTCATGGGTTGGCAGACGGACTATCATTTAATTGAATAGCTTTCATAGACATAAATCATGAGTAAGTGAACTTAGAATGAGAAATGGATTTGTGTAATGGGAAATATGTCAAAAATGAACCACAATTTCACATTTACACACCTTGTCCGAACACACAAAGTGCTCCACAATTAAAGATCCTAATCCGAAAGTATTTGACAGATAGCAAAGAAAAATAATATATATGTCTAGAAGCTTCTTATCAAACTCATCATTTCCTCGGCTTGTGCTTTATTTACAGCTCCGACCTAAACTTCAAGAGACTTAATGGCTGACAATAAACCAAAAACAGACCTATTGAAAGCCCCCGAGACTGATGCTTATTTGACATATCTTTATATATTTAGAAATGAGTAGTCAT
>MU204235.1:4166283-4176480 GCA_017309775.1 Paedocypris sp. Pulau Singkep | reverse complement strand
AAGAGCGAGCGTCATTTCATTACTCAGATTCTCCACTCTTTCCTCTCACCATCTCTCTTCGGCTGCAGATGCCAGCTGGTGATTTTCGGCGTTTACAACTGGAAACAGATGTAATGAGTGCCACATGTGCATCTATCCCCTACAGAGCAGCGAAGAGCAAACCGACATCCTAAATCTGCCTCAAACCAGTGTCTGTTTCAGTGCCTCATGGGAGCCGGAATCATGTCTTCACAATGATCCTCTATGTAAGAGTCTTAGAAAATCTATATGAGTATGAGTAGAAAATCTATATAAGTAGAATTTTAAACTGCAACATGAAACAAACAGTCAACTTTTAACCTCTAGGTGTCTTCATTCTCACATTACGAATGAATCCCTCAGTGTTGGGTTATCAGAAAAGGACCTAGAGCTGATGAGATGTGTTGAAAAACTGTGATGTGCAAATGAAGTAACTTGTGACTTTTGTTTATCTATCTACAATAAATACTGGTGGTTTCTGAGAAATGAACAGAAGTACGAAGACAGAGGTTCAGTAAACTTAAGGCGTTAATTGTTCGGCCTCTGGCACATTTCTCAGAAATCAAGAAAACTTTGATTCTATAAATACTGAGTTGAAGTGTTTTATTTTTATTCGAGAAGTTTCGGGAAAGGCTAAGATCCATCTGCAAGCCGCTCGCGGTAGAAAGGGTCTACGGGGAAGACCCCCTCTTTGACAGTCGGGAAGCTGAGCTGGAGCAAGAGAGGTCAGGCGAGGATGAGAAGACCCACAATTTAATACTCACACTTGAAAGCGACTGGAAATTGGATTGAGGTATTAAAGGGTTGAAGTATGAATTAACACATGCATTGTTTCACAAGTTAAGTTTGTTAAACAAAGAAATAGAAGTGAAGAGAAATGAAGTGAGAAAAAATATATAACTTAATTAAGCCAGACATTTTTTAGTTGTTTAGTTGTAAAAGAGTGGTTTATAAAAAGATTGTTTTTTTGGAATTTGTATTATGTGTCTGAAAATTTGCCAGGGTGCTTATATTTGCGTAAATACTGTACTTGAGTTCAGAGTATCAAACCAAAGGCTGAGTTCACGGGACCTTGTGAGTTAAAGACTCCTGGAGTTGCCTTATGGGATGATGTCATGATCACAAGATGAGTAGTGTCAACTAGAATACCTTCAGACTGATGAAGACATCTGGATTGGTGGTGGAACATTCCTACAAAAAGAAGGTAATCCTGTCGACATGACTCCATCTTCATACAATTCCACCTGGATGGCTGGGAATCTCCACAGACTTATGGGAAAGTGTGATCACTACATTTTCTTTGAAAAAGAGTTGCCACATATGACTAATTTTTTATTTTTTTTTTTTTTTTGGAAAAATTGAAATTCAGAAAGTTAGAAAGACCATTTCAAAGATGCCGTTATTTTCAAAAAAGTATGTTGCATTAATATCTCATAATAAAATAAACTTTGTTAAGGAACTTCCGTCAGGATGCCAGGACCTCAGACCCAAGTGCAGGAACGTGACTTATTTTTTAATTAACGGAGAGAGAGAATACACTGAGAGCAAGAATACCAATCTGGACATCAAGTAACACAACTAATACGAGGAAACTCAAACCACAGCAAGCCAACGCAACAGACATGATGAAAACAAATTAAAGCAAGCAAAAAGCAAACAAGTCCCAAAACACACAAAAAACTAAAACTAAATACCTCCCAAAACTTTCAAAAGACGTATTATTATAATTGGAATTTGAAAATGTAACACCTGGGCATAATAATTAAATAATTTTTGCCACCTGATGGCAAAACAAGAAGGTGATCTGAACCCTATCAACATAAAAGTCCCCAAAACTGGTTCGCCAAAAAAAGCATAAGTTATCTGTTTAGCCAAGACCAAACCAACCAATCTATCAGCCTGTCCTGGTGCGGTTCCACCAGCAGTTAGGAAGTAAAGTTCAAGTTCTCAACAACTGTTGAAGTCAAAGTCAGTAGTGGAAAAGTGTCTCACACAATTGACACAGTTCTCATAAAAGTTCACCAGACAAATCGCACTAAAGTGACAAGAGTGAGGGCATCCAGGAACATTTGACAGTTGGAAGCCTTAATGTTTGAAATACGTATGCACCAACACAATGACTTAATCAAGCATAATATATATTTGATACTATGTACCGTATTTTCTGGACTATAAGCCGCTACTTTTTTCATAGGTTTTGAACCATGCGGCTTATACAAAGGTGCGGCTATTCTGCAGATTTTTTGATAATGAAGATAAATACGGTAGATACAGTTTATTTTCTCTTTTTTTTCTGTCGTATTTTAATCAGCAAAGTTGCTGCCGTGTTAAAATACAGGTTAGGAAAGGATCTATTTAGTTACATACATGTACATTTACAATTCAAAATCGTTCATAGAGCGGATGCGGCTTATATACAGGTGCGGCTTATAGTCCAGAAAATACGGTAATATATTTTATTGATGTGTACATTTATTGTACATATATATATTTTTACAAATTATTGTATATATTTCTTTGCATATTAGAAGGTAATTTAAAATATGTTGTAAATGGGGGAGGGGGGGTTAAGAACATCTATTTACAGCTAAAGGTTGCAATACAGTAGTTTTATTGTAATTAAAATATGTATTTAATTTATTTATATTATATTTGCGAGTACTATCTATTATTTACATCAATACTAAACATAAATTCAGACTGGGCCTCAGACTCAAGATCCTAACAGGTTCATTACAATTTTTGAAGAGTAATAATAATCCTGATTCAATTACGATAATTCATTTTACCATAGAGGTAGTTTTTATTTTATTTTAGTAAATCTGTGAAGTGAATCTTGAGTATTATAACTAAACATCTTCTTCTACAAATAAATGTGATACGATACAGTTTTGTTTTTGTGTTACAAGGCTTTTAGACTTTAGTAAGGAAACTTCTTCTGTTCATCCAAAATCTCTAACGCACTTTGAGATGTTCCTTTAATGTACCGACGTGTTCATCAAGCTTTATCTGCACATCACTCCAGTGATTAAACTGAGTCCTGTCTTTTGTTTAAGTTTCACCTCCTCCTTCAGCTCCACAAAGAAGCGTCTGTTGGAGACGTCCAACCTGGACCTTGGACAGGCAGCTGTGCTGGAGCGAGAAGGCATGATAGATCATATCCGGGATTACGGAGTAAAATAAGACCTGCTCTCACTCTTTGCCCCCAATTCCCTCCCAAAAATCCCACAAAGCGCTGTGTGTATTTATTTTGGCTTCAGAATGCTGAAGCTCTTCTTGGTGAAGTGCCATTCTGGTAAGATTTGGTGATTTACCTTTATACAAATACAAAAAAAGTCCCACCCATCATATAACACAAAGAAAAGGCACATCAGGAAGGAGTGATGATGGTTCGACCATAGGGAGGGATTCACAAAATGACGGAAATTATAAATTAAACACAAAAGTACATGCATATTAATACACACACACACACACACACACACACACACACGCTATATGTATAATGATTATATATATATATATATATATATATATATATATATATATATATATATATACTTTTTTTCATTTGGGAGTTTGGGAATTTTTTTCATATTGAGAATTTTAAATATATATACACACTATATAGCAATTAGTTACAGTATTATAATCATGCAGGTATGAATAATAATACGTAAATTAAAAATGTTTAATAAAATAAAGACGGCCCTTCATTTTAAGGCTATGATGAAATATATAAAAAATAAATTGTTCATTTGTGTGAGACATGAAACACTTGTCACTAATTATTCTAGTGAGTCAAATGTATTCTTTGCTCTTTTGGTGGACTTTTTTGTTCCTGTGGTGATAAAACACTTGGATGAAAGTAAAGCAGGACTCGGCTCGTGACCATTGAGGAGATCATTCTCAAACTAACACGACTAGTGGAAAGCGTTAACAGTTTAAGGTTGCCATTCATCTCTGAACACTTTCAGACCATCGTATACATGTGGTAAAGCTCTCAAAAACAACCAGCATCAATCAAACACCCCCACACCGCCATAAATCACCCAAACACACGTTTCTAATTACTAATACACGATTACAGACACACACATGTCTTGACATTTCAGGGTTTCAGGCATTTTGCAGTGGGCTGACTTTTCTTTACCCTCTTTCTAATGGATTGCTTTTCTGTAGTTGCTGGAAAAAAGGACTCTGCAATGTCCTGTGTTGACATGCATGATACCGCTGTCTCACAGAGAGGAAGGTCTGCTCCCTTTCATGTCGGGCTGCGACTGAGCGCGCTCGGTTTTTGTCCCATTCCGTAAAACGCAGACACAAACACAAGTCTAAATTCAAAATACAGCTGCGCACTTTATGCTGTAGCCGACATCAACACTTGTTCTGTACAAATGAGCTGACAACTGAATGCTGTTATCATCCGACTCAACAGTTCCGATTGCTGACTAATATGTAACTTAATAGTATTTAACAGAGTGGATTGTTCGGTGGATGATACATTAATCCTAATGATACTAGGCAACATGTCAAAGCAATTGTCATGGAATGTTTTACACGGAAAGCATGAGGTTTTGCTGCAAAATGGTTTTAAAGTATCTTTAAAAAACATTCTACATTAAATTATGTAAAGGTGTTTGTTTGTTTGTGTGTGTGTGTGTGTGTGTTCTGAGTATGTGTGTAAGTGTGTAAAGTGAGTGAGATTGTCAATATGGCGAACCATATTGATATTTTAACGCACCCAAATGAAGTGCACATATGAAGTGAAATGAAGTGAAAACCACTTTACCCACCTTTATCAAATGTGGACTTGGGTTTTTATAGTGAAGTGGTGACCTGTGTGGGGACAGTCCCCTCAAGGGGAAAAGTGTGGACCTGTCCCCACAAGTGACTCTATGGTGACTTCTGGGGTCCTTTGGCTGGATCTCACAAATTTGAATGCCCGTTTGAGGCTCATGATTGGCGTTTTGGTTAGGATTAGAGGAAGGGCTCTAGTTGGTTAGGATTGGGATTTCTGATGGTTACGGTGTTGGGAAAAGGGGGTAGGGAATGTGTCGTGTCAATGGTGAGATTTTTGCAAGAGCGTGTGTGTGTGTGAGGCGTGGGTCTCTTTAGCCTTTTGAAGGTAACACCAAACAGCAACTATATGAACGTGAACATTTTCAGCAAGTCCGGAAATTACCTCGTAGAAACATTCATCAAGTTCAAGTCTCTCACCTCGTTGACTTGTTGTTTGTCCAGGTGAAATATTTGACCGGAGCTGGTGGCAGCGATCTCCTCATATGCCCTGTATCCAGGCTGTGATCGATCCCCACAGTCCCCCGTTAACACAAACACGACCTGGATTCAGAGGGCACCTTAAGAGTGTTTGCTTTTAGGGGGCTGGGTGTTGGGGGAAATGTCAACAATGGGGTATATCCCACGAAAAACAGATGGATTTTTTTAATGGGCTGTGTTTAGATTTATGGTCGACAACTTCACAAGACTGAAGCACCACTAGCACTTGACCATGTGCCACTACGGGAGTAATTACTTGCCTGAGACTGTCTGAGCTGCACCAACTGAAGAACATCTCTTTTCAGACGATAATCTTTAGCTCGGGCGTCTGTGAAAACATAAATGAAGGACCCAGGTAGCGAGACCTCCAGAGCTTTCTTGATGGCGCCAACGCTCATTTCTGGACAGTCGCCTCCACCCTGAGCGGAAGCATCGGGCATGAAGATGCATACAGAATGGCATGTTCAGTGTACAAGTTCAAGTGCTTCGACTAGATCTCGAGGGAACAATAAGACCACAGCGCTAATAAAACTGTTCTGGTGAAGACAGATTAAGTGTTAAGATGAGCCAAGTTGTTCAGAACACTGGGTTCGGAATATAATTAGATAACGGTTCATGAAGAAAACAAGCCAAGAGCTGCAGATTCTCTAGTCAATATATAATATAGCCTAACAGCATTTCAAATGAGCTTGGGTTGGCACGGTGGAGCAGTGGGTAGTGCTCCATTACGTTCAGTAATTCATTAATGCAGATCTGTTGGGATGCCATCACTTTTTAATGCTAATAGGCATGTAGTTGTCTTACAGTTTAATGTTAGAGTTTGTCTTTGTTTGAAGAATGAAATGGAAAGTAATTTCCCCATTCCCTTCTTAACTTGTTAATTTCCCTTTTATTGGTTTAAAAGGGTCTGCTTAACCCTCCTGCATGTGCTTCCTTATACAAACATCCTGTTTACATCGCTTTGCCCTTTGTGTCACTGTCTTTTACAGGCTGTATAATAAGGTTCTTTTATCGAACCTTGTTATTCCTTTACCTGAGATATTAATCTTTGAATCCTACATTGGAAAGAGACTCCCTATGTGTGCTTGGTTTTTTACTACAAAAACATTCAGACACTAGATTTTGTGATAAATAAATGACAAAATGTCAAGAAATGTAAAAGTTTGTATTGCATTTGCTTGGAAAAAAAAAGCCATTGGTTAATTTGAAAGTGGGAACTAATATTCTCTAATACTGATATTAAGAATAGTATTCTAACAGAGCCAATTTGGTATTTAGCATGTCTATTGTTTTCTCCATCCTCGCGTTACGATTGGGTAATTTGTCCATTTATGGGTTTAGTTTTTTAACCAGTGTCTCTCGTTACGTCTATTCTGCGTTTAAGCCTCTATTTTACAAACATATTAAGTAAAGTCTTGAAAACTAACCTAAGCTAAAATTCTGTGAAATCTTGCCATGAAATCTTGACAAATTTTTATTAATGTCTTAATTTAGAAATGTTCTAGATTTAGTGTTTAGCTCATTTTTGGGTTTATTTTGCTCTGTTGTGTATGCTATTTACATTTGTCTGAGGGCATTTCCCTTCATGATAATTTTTCTTGTCCCTTGAGTCATCTGTTTTTTTTAATCTTTATTTTGCATCCGTTACTCTTTGAAATTACTCATTCAAACTGCCGTAAATACATTACTATATTATAGAAGAGTTATTTCAGAGGGAAAGCTGCTCACCTGAACAAACAGCTCTTGAAGATCCTTCTGGAACTTCTTGGGGTCAGTGGTGATAGAAACAGGACCAATATCTGTAAAATTAAAATAACGAAATAAATAAATAAATATATAACTATTTAAGAATATCTAAAAAGTGCATTGAATAAAAGCAAAGCCTTCAGCTTACAACATTTCTGAAGACTAGAACCACAAACAAAAGCCAAAGGGGAATAAGAGTTTAGGAAGGATTACCATTCCTCATCTTTTTAAATACAGTTTATCAACAGTTAATCTCTATTTTGACCGCAGTGTCTTCTACTGATGTAGAAGATAGAGGAACCCAGGTGTATTAAGTGTTTAACATCAGTCTTAAAGATCAGATACGTTCCATCTCTGTCATTCTATCTCTGCTGTTACAAATGAATGTGCAAAAAATGTGAGGTTTGTCATCTGTGACTGTCATCATGCATCACACTCATCGCTGACCTTCCTCTTAATTCCCCAAAACCCAACCTCTTGTTTTCATCTCCCCTCTTTTGTTTCAAGACAAATGGTGTCGTCCTCAATGTGACACTTTTTTGGACCTTCTAAGATGCTGATTGATTAGAATGCCGACAATATGGCGCTTGGATGAACCGGCATTAAAAGACGCATTGTTCGGCGTCTGACTGTAGGTCAGACTCAGATCCGCTGGCGATGTATCTTCATTCCAGACTCTCTTTTTTTTCACTTAACAGGCAAAAACTATAAATTCAAGTATGAAACTGAAGACAAAAGGAAAGTATTACACTTCTGACAGCTCTTCAGAAGCTGGAACATTTGCCTCCCATCTGAGAACCACTGGAACTGGATCATTACAACGATTAAAACATCTGCACCTATTGCCCATCAAATAATCCAGATTATATGTTTGGAAGAACGAAGGAACAGTCTGGAATACAAGTATAAACCCCAAATGTGTCTCCTACACTTGTCAGCTGCAAGATGCCATTAGGCTGCGATGATGTCACACCGTTTTGTCTGTTACCAGCTTTCTTTGTGATCTCAGCAGTTTACAAGATCCCCGGGGGAAAGCCACATTAAAAGGTGAGTGAAGTATGGAACCATCCCCCTTCCAGACCAAGCTGACGTCTCTCTTCGGACGGAGGGGGCAGGGGTGACTCTCCCACTGAACTGAATGGAGGACTGGGGGTGATTGTGTTAATTGCATACTACCAGACGACATGTGCTTCTCATCAGCTCCTCGAGACCAAACCTCCCCCCTGCTACACAACAGTTGGTTTGAACCATTCTACACTGATGCTGGGTTTTTAATTTGAGGATTTTTTTTTGGTGCTGCATCTCCACGTAACAAATAGGAGTAAAGTTCACATTTGCTTTAATGTGAGAGCGTTTGTGTGCAATCTCTGAGCAAATGTGGAATTAAACAGTGAAGGGGTCCACAACAGTGCCAGTATCTGTTGAAGTGGCATGTGCGGTTTCTCTCATCTCCGTTCTGGCACACATTGTGGAAACTGGTTACAGAAGTACAAGGCCACTTACACAAGTTACAAGTTACTTACATATGGCTTTGCTTATTTTTCACATCTTGCTGTAATCCTTTGTATTTATTGTTTTATTGGCCAATTGTCATTTTTTGTTTATTTTCTCAAGGAACTTTTTTTTATGTATTCTATTCCTTTTTTTTCTTTTTCATTTGTGGCTGGATACAGTAAATTTCCCTCTGTGATTAATAGAGCAGACAGACTGGTTGTAAGAGCTATCGATCTATCTATCTATCTATCTAGAAAATATTCACATCTATCTATCTGTCTGTCTGTCTGTTTTGACACTCTCTACACATCATAACTGCCATTTAATGAACCTTCAAGTGGCATATTTGGAAACAAGGTAATCAATAGACACAATTCTATTCTGTCTAAATGTGTAATGTTTAGATTAAACAAGTAAGAGTGGAGATTTTCCTTAACTTTGCAGGTTTAATGATTCCAAAGATTAAATGGTGCTTGTTTAGCTGAAGCGTCAATGGCAGAGTTGACAAAGATTGACATGACAAAGATGACAAAGATTTTCATCAATCAGGTTGATCACGACACACGCACACAAACACACAAAGGAAAGTTTAAACGCTATGACTGATTTTCAATCCTCTTGCATCTAATCGTTCGATTTATAAAGTTTAAAAACAAGACGCAATTAAAAACTTTCATAAAATCTACCTGGATCGTGAAATGGGACCAACACAAAGTTCTTGATGGGTCTCGTCCTGCGGCTCAGTGTCCGCTCCAGAATCCGAGATGCTCCATCAATCACCTGCTTCAGGTCGTCGTACATGGAGCCGGTGACATCGAAGACAAAGGCCAGTGTGGAAGCGCTGTCATCGGCGCCGGAGTGTCTCTTCACCGGCGGGACGGACGAAGACCGCGCGCTGGCACTCAACACCACGAGGAAAAATGCTACTAAAAAAGTTGTCATTCTTAATTTTAAAGAATTAAAAAAACTACCAACAAACGGTGCATCAGAAGCAAACCACGCGAATTTCAAATAAATAAATTCCACCAAAGACGATATCAAATAATGAAACTAGTAACATAAACGATTAATACCAACACATTAGAAAAAGTCAACTTGTAAATGAATCACATATAAGCTAAAAAGAAACATAGCGACCGTATTATCCTTGAAATGAACCCAAGTTCCTAAAATGTTCGGAGGTAAATAATCCTGCAATGGCTGAGGTAAATTCCCAGGGTCCGTCCCATCCTTGACCGTTTCGGGGGGAAGTTGAAGGAAAGCGTGGACCCTCTGAATCCGAGCAAACACTGCGAGAACCAGCCGGGGAGTGTGTGAGGACTGACTCCTTACAACCTGAGTTTGTGTGTGTAACTTGACCCACCAGTGACTCCCCACCACATCCCACATGGCCTGCTCCACTTTAACATCCAGTCAGACGCCAGTGCCAACTTCCCTGAGGAAAAAGAAAGCTGCCCACTGCGTCCATATCACATCTCCTACTTAAAGTTTAAGAGAAAACAATTACAACATAAGATTAAATCTTTTTATTAATTTACTCTCTAATTATTTTTCCTACCATCAATCCATCCTATGTTCCTTCCTTTTTTCTTTCTTAGCATTTATCCAAATTTCATTCAATCTCTCTCTCTCTCTCTCTCTCTCTCTCTCTCTCTCTCT
>MU204235.1:4135474-4159017 GCA_017309775.1 Paedocypris sp. Pulau Singkep | reverse complement strand
CCCTGAAGAGAAGCGCGTCCCTTCATCTCCACTAGACACTGCAGAATGATCTCTCCTTCTCACTTTCATTTTTTTACTCACCTCTCTGTCATTCACTCCCTCATTCTCTCTCTTTTATTTCTATTACTTTTCATGTTCCTTCTCCTACTCTCATCCTCTCTTTTAGTTGTTCTTTTTTGAGTATTATAGTAATGCAAATTTGTGAAATATATTTCTATTATATTTCTAATTTCTAACATATTTTTTAATCTAATAACTAACATGACATTCTAAAAATAACATGAGTTTCCTTTGTTTAGTAAAAGCATTATTTTGATATTTGTCTTTTTCATCTCTAATTGTACCAGCTTGTGACAAAATATATACCTCCTCTATACATCTATGCATCTAACTCATTCAACAGGTTGTGTTGACACCTACACCAGTATCTCACTAAGCCTCCCATGGCTTCATGACGCCATCCGCTGGCCGCATGAAGAGCAGCACTAGCCGTGTAACGCTGTGTGGCGTAGAGGTGAAGTGAAAAAACGACTTATTCTGATGATTCACAAATCAATTGGGCTATTTTAATACCTCCAACAGGAGCAGAAAATCAGAAGTGTGATTCATGCTTGAACCATTGAGTGAAACGGCGACTGTAGGTGGCGGCGGCTACAGTAGGTCGCACTATTCAACATTTTTATACGTGAAGAAAAAGCAAAAGCTTTTTCAGTTCAACATGCTTGATTGCAGCTTTATCTTATATTGTTTATAAGTCAGAGAGGAAAATGGCTTCCTGTTTAAGCTCTGACCTGCACTTCCTCTCACGCGGAAGCGTCTGAAAAGCATCACTCGTCTGCCTATTAACATATGACACACACTTGATTATTCTCAACTGAAGTGTGTGAGACGTCGAGTGGCACATTCGTCTAGCCGAGTCAAAGTCGTCATAATGTACTCGCCTTTTCTAATGCAAGACTAGTGTTTCCCTAGCAGAGTTGGTTTAAGTTTTAATGGTAGTTTGAGCATGATGGACCTGTCTAGCTATTTTGGTAATAATAAATAATTCTTTTCAACAGAAGTTATGCAATTTATTATACCAATCCTTGTGTAATAAAATTAATGTGGCTCCCTTTTTATGGCGACATATTGTACATGCAATATTTATTTCTTTCCAATAGAATCTTTGGCAATAATGTACGTGGAAATTGGGCCCAAAATTGTCTTTTAGGACATTAACCAGAGGTTTTAATATTTTAATTGAGACTACATATTCCTTAGAGCTTTTGTGTGACAAAGTTTAATTATAAACTGGGTAAAAATAAAAAGTTGTGTATATGAACACACACACACACACACACACACACACACACACACACACGCACGTGTGTATTGGTGTTCTAGTGTTAAAAATGCAAATACAGTATTTAATTAGCAATTTAAGCATATGCTAACATGTTACTTGCATCCCTTTCTCATTAAAATACACTTCAGTTTGCACATAATAAATTTCGATTACTTCAACTCCACAAATTGAAGAATAAAAATAAACTACTGATTTTCACTTTCTAGCACAAATAACTCAATTAGTTTCTGGAGGAAAAGCCGAATGAGTAAATGGACCAATCTGCCGTTTAATTTTCGCTCCGTGGGCTGTTAGCTGACCTGGGCACGGCCATTAATTCACACAAGATAAGTGTTTGGTTGATCAGTGTGTATCAGCGTAAAGGAAAAAGGTCATTTATATTCACAGAGCAAAAAAAGCTTTTGGATTTTACAGGACATTTCACTTCATGCTTCTTTCATTAAAATGTCTGAGATGAGAACGCAAGCACCGTGAATGTTTATAGCAGGGAAAATGTCATTCAGACTAACATAATAAAGCTTTAATTCAGTTGAGGAAGACTCATTACATTTCAAATTGAGTCTGGCTTGGTACATATAGGAATAAATATAGAAGTACTGCATATAAGACACGTATAGAAGCCAAATAATAGATAGGAAATTAAAACTGCACTAAAGTCCAACTTTTAAATTATAAAAGAGTTGTTTGTTTCAGTGTAAAAAACAGACTTTTCTTCCCATAAGAATAAATATTTATTATAATTATAATGTAATTTTAAATACTTTGTGTTTATAAAGAGCTTTTCAGAAGTCCAGACTCTAAAAGCCACTATATGAAATAAACAGAACAAACATTGACTATGATCAGCAGAAAAAAAATACATTTTTACCTGACTGTAAATTAAAATAAAAGGTGGTTGCAAATGACATTGTATGGCACACCATTGAAAAAAAAAACAGTTACCTGATTATTTTTTTAACATTGAAATTTTTTCCCAGATATAGAATGTGGAATCAATTTTTACACATTTTTCAGGATGTTAAGTGCCCTTTATAGTCTAGGATATGAAATTGTATATATCATAAAAAAGGCATATGATGCTGTTTGCTTGAAATGACTCTTCAAAATTCTCCAAACAAAAACTCATAGCACTGTTAGAAATAATAATCTGCTGCTGCAGGTCCTTTAAAGTCAAACAATTTACAGCATTGATTTCAACTTCTTAATGAATCTGGTATTTAGAGACGCTAAAGCAGACGTCAATATCACAAGAGTGGCAAATACCAAGAAAAATCAAATTCTGCTTGAATCCATCACACCCGAATGCAAAACGGTTTGCCGCAATGCCCGTGATGCACCAACCTCACGTCCCACTGCAGTCACACATCCACTTCCTCTCTGAGTAGACGACTAGCAGGGACAGAAATTAAGAGTTTAACCTGGCAAACGCCCAAAGACCTTGGCTATTCCAGATAATGTGCCAGCACTAGGACTTGGCACAAAATAAAAGTCCTCTGACGGCTGGCATTCAGGATCAGTAAGTGAAGAAATGGACTCTGATGTTATCACTAAACGCTACCTGCAGGTTTTCTCTGCATAACAAACTTCTCCCAACTTTTCTGAGATGAAAGATAAACGTGTTATGTGAGAGTAAAGTTAAACCCAAAAGAATAAAGCACACTGTGTAGAAAAAAATGCAATTT
This sequence comes from Paedocypris sp. Pulau Singkep, assembly GCA_017309775.1. Classification (NCBI taxonomy): domain Eukaryota; kingdom Metazoa; phylum Chordata; class Actinopteri; order Cypriniformes; genus Paedocypris; species Paedocypris sp. Pulau Singkep. Next base: position 4,155,990 of record MU204235.1, on the reverse strand, counting down.
AGTAGCCAACAATAAATGCCAATTATAAGTTTGGTCTGACTTACCATTGCTGGACTTCTTTTTCTGTAACTGTAACAAAAAAGAAACAATATTAGGTATGCTGTGCAAAATAAACCTTGATTGTGACATCATCAATAGAGCTGCTGACTTATCCAGAACAAATAATAAAGGCAATGTGATGTCGCAAAGTCACTGACAATTCAAAAATTAATTTTTAATTTTAACCTAAATACAGTCAATAAAGTTTAATATAAGATAAAGAACTTGTCTGCGGGTGAAGATGGTCTGTTTTTCCACATCATGTGCATCCTGTGTATATCATTTCTGCTTCATTTTGACTTTCTTTCTGCTCACATTGCAAACACATTTCTCTACATAATGCCAGATGTCTTTTTGGGAAATGAAATATATGAACTGTACCCACTCACACCGAGTGCTGGGACAGGGGAATTGTGTTGTTGCTGGGAAACAGCAGTAAAATAGAAGCTGTAAAACAATGCTGGAATAAAATACGGTGACATACAGTAGTTCTAGGAAGTCAGTTAAAGTACAGGAAGGTAAAGTCAGTGAGTTTGTCATTATGGCCACTAGGCAAAAAGAAAGATTTTGATTGAGTTCAGTTTAGATGCATGTAAAAAAAACACAACACATTTCCGTCTCCATGTACTGTATGTGCCATCTAACGGGTGGGATTGGGGATTGAAGGATTGGATGAGAGTGTAAAACTGTCTGAGCAACAAGAAGCTGAAGCTGTGACAAGAGACACATTAGAAGATTTGAGTGGACAGTTTCCATCTATATCTCCATCTTCTGTTGCGCTAAACCCCCAGTGAGAAAATTGCCCTCCATTTGTAGGGATAAAAGCACTGAGAGGAAAAGAAACAGACTGAGAAAGAGATTGAGAGAGAGAGAGAGCAAAGTCAGGGCTTTATTTCCATTGTAGAAATATGGATAGACTATTCCAAAACAAGGCAATTACATGTGCGTTTAAAAACATTTTTTGTAGTCCAACTTGTATTCTTTTACAGAATGAATTAAATACTGTATAAAGGATTTGCAAGTACATATTTAATTAGAATGCATGTATTTAGATACGTATAGGCAAAAAGAGAGTCCATGCTATTTTTGGTGAGTTGCAAATGATATTTAAGCATTAGAGTAGCTTTCAGTATTTTCCAAATTCGGTGGACAAAAGTCTTTTATCATTTATCATTTTAAAATATATGTGAAAACTGTGAAATACTGGTCTTAGTTTGATTGTACACGGCATTTAATAATCCATTTAAAAAAACTGTAATGAATAAAGAATAAATGCTAGTATTTCTTTTTATTATAATTAAGAATTAAAAAGTAAACTGAACATTTTTAACCTGAAATGTAATTGTTGGAAATTGCACTGGTCAAACCAGTCAAACACCACAAAGAAAAGAGAAAAAGATTGACAGACTTTTTTTATATTGTTTTTTAAGAATAAATTAGGTAAAAGCGTTAAAGAAAAAAAATGTAATAAATCAAACTAAAAAGGCTAAAGTTTTTAAAAATATATTGAATTTTGTACATGAAAAAAATATATAATAGGTTTTGCGCACAGTCACAAATCTATTGAGACTTGACTTTTAGATTATAGGTGGTCTATACTAATGCATTTTACTGAAAATAATTACTGAAATTGGATTCTTTCAGGCATTCCTGACACTTAAATTGCTCTTTTAGAAATAATTTTCTTTCTGAATCCAAGGCTTCTTTGAATTAAAACCCAATTGCAGGTTTGGACCTGCGTATATTTTGTGACTCCGTGGAAATCCCTGCTGATGCAGACTATGGGAATGGAGGGAAACAAATCATGTGGATTTCAAGCTTATGAAAAATTGATTTCAAAAGCTTAAAATTACTGGACAACTCACACAGCAGGAGAACGTCACGATGCAAAGCCAGTGGGCGAGTGAATAAAACAGTGGTCCTGGTGGGATCCACAATAATAACTGAATAAAAAGTGAATTGGCTATTGTGCGTATGTCTTTTTTTTTCTTACATAAGCATTCTTTGATACATTTTAACGCTTTTATTGCTTGATAAATGTTTTCCATTACGTATTCACTAGAAATCAGAGCATTTAGTACCTGGGCTGTACTGGGCAGTAATCTACATGTTAAACCATTACAAAAAATGTTATAATCTAGCAATACTAAATTAAATCATCAGTGCCGTTTGAAAAAAGTGCTAGTTCAGACAAGCAGATAAGAAAAGAAAGTGAGTGATAGGGCAAGAAAGAGATGAAGAGGACGAGAAAAAGAGAGAAAGAGGGAGGAAGAACAAAAAGTGTTTAGATGCCAGCTTGATGGCGCTGTGATGTTACAATGAAATCTGATTTTTTTTTTAAGAAAAATGTTTTGTTGCTATTGAGATAATATATCAAGAAGCTCGACAGCCAACATTTATTTTAAACTATTAATTTTCTTGGCCAGAATAGACTGATATATAAACCGAGAAAATCTGATTGGGCAACAATCATAACATTCTTCTTTTTATACAGACTAGAAAAAATGCTCAAATTGAGCCGAATAAGACTATTGGTAAACAGTTTAATTAAAGCATATGTAGATCAGTGTTTTGATAGTGTGTTTTGTGTTGATAGTTGTTATGACAATGTTTTGATAGTTGGTATATGTAGACCCAGAAGTTTTGCTAGGCTTGACTTTTTTTAAATAATTAAAATATTAAAATAATTGCATTCACATGTATTGTATAACTAAGCCTAAAACAACATTTGACAAAGTGTAAAGACATACCTAGTTCCATCATGTATCACTGACAATGAGCCTGTAGGGACGAGAACACGGCGAGGTCCAACAACTCGGAACTTTAGTTGCTCTCTTCATAAACTTAAACTTGACATAGAATACCAAACAAAAACAAGCGCAAGACTAGAGTAGAGTATGTAACTTCAAATTAGACTGACAAGCGAGACAAGAACCAAATGTCAATAATCACCAGCAATTGGCTTAAAACCATTACCAGTTAGGATCCACCAGGTGCGGGTCATCAAAACCACCTACAGAAGATTGGTCACCAACAGAAGTTGTTCTAAATGTCATTTATATGCAAATCTGCTCGTCTAGAGTATAAGAGAGAGACTTTAAACTGAAATCTTTAAGCAAAAATGGAATAAAGTGCATTCAAATTTGACTGGATAAATTCATCTAGGACTCCAGAATAGCTTGAAGAATTCTATAAAATTGGTCCACATATATTTGCTACTATTGCTTGTATTCAATCAAACCCAAAAAAAAAAGTATGACCTCGATTTAATTATTTATGATTGCTCTGAAATGCCAACATTACATAACCTCAAAGAAGAGCAATTCCTCATCTGTGCATTGAAATGCCATGGAGAATCAGTTTAACCGCACTGAATAATACACTTTTGATCATGGCCTATCTGCTGGAATAAGGAACGAGAGCCATCTGCCTACATTCAGATATATGTCTGTATTCATGCATGTCTGCCTTTTCTCTCCACCACGTAAAAATCCTAATCACGCAGCCCACTTCAGAGCAATAAAGCCCCGCATCAAGCCTCCACGGCAACACTCTCACCGCAACAAACCACGTTAAACCGAAACCAAAGATTGATTCTGTTACGTCTGCAATAGTGCACAAACAAAACCTTAAGTTTAAATATGTTCACACGTATCAATTTGCACTATTTATTTAACTTTGGTTGGAAAATTGTAATGAGAAAAAAAAAATAAAAACTGGCCTTAAAATTATGATATAACTAAAATTATTATTATAATAATATGACAAAAATACATAATATATTCTCTCTCTCTGAATGTATGTATATATATAAATGTGTGTGTGCGCGTGTGTGTGTGTGTGTGTGTGTGTGTGTATATATATATATATATATATATATATACGTATATATATATATAGTATATTTTAAAGACATACTGTTAATACAAATGTACCTACGGTATATAAATAACAGCAGAAATGGTAAATAGTGCAAAACGACAATATAAGAACAAGATCTACATTTTAACTGTAGCTCTTCATTTCAGCTTAGATAGAGATAAGATTAAAAAATGACGGAAAATGTTACAAATTGCAATGAAAAAACAACAACAAAGACGTGTAGAGATAAGACGCTCGCTAAGAAGCGAGAACGGTAGGTAAGAGGGCTGCACAGATAGAAAGAGAAAGGCAATGTCCTCTTATGTGAGGCAGAACTGATAAGGCCTTAATTACAGTATTCCATTCCATGCGCTCAGAGGCAATTACATAGAAGAAAGAGGAGGGCACGGAGAGAGAGAGAGAGAGAGAGAGAGAGAGAGAGAGAGAGAGAGAAGAATGACAGGCCTGTGGAGCCCATCCCAGCACGGAGGCGCATTTTCCTGCGTGCTGCAATTTCCTGCCCAATGCTTTTCCACGCGGCGCCCACTACAGAGTCCATCATTAAGAAATCTTCGGCTGTCACTTTCCATTTTACGTCTACATGACTTCAAGCAAGCACTGCTTTCCCTCCTGCTATACACACTGGTCTGACGCATGGCCAGGACACACCACGTCCTTAAATAAACTCTTCTGGTCCGTTTATCTAACTGCAATGGAGAGACCAGCTATACTGAATAGTTAAAAACATTAACATAATGATATTATAATACTATTAGGTCATTTAAGGGTTGAATTTGAGTCTGAAATTCTGTCAAAGAAAATTTAAATATATGCGGTGTTTAAGAAAAAGAACAGTAAATAATAAAAATTGGAAGAGACAGCAATACATTTCAACTAAAGGCGTGAAGTCGGTTCTTGTCGTATTTGTGTACAACCCTTCAGCTGACACTTTTACATGGAAATTTTAGTCAAATTCAGTTTAGGTGCGTTCACGGCAAGTTGCTGTTTTTTTTTTAATAATGAAAAAGCGTGGTATATTGAGTATTGTGTTATAATAGAAAAAAAAAAGTTTTACGAAATTAATTTCAACATTGTTGAAAAAAAGTAGGGGATCATAATTGTACAGTATGAAACTGTAAAATGAAACTGCAAGTAGATTACCGTTTTCTTATAGGGACATTTTTTACAGTATAATTTCACACAGAAAGCTGCTCCTCGTGTTTACATACAGCCTATGCATCCATGGAAACCCATCACACCGGGATGATGTCTGACTGTAAGCCACTTTGAGATTTTTCTCTGGGCTACCACCAGCCTGATTGCGGATCTCAAGACTTTGCAATTTGCATATTCATAAAGCTCAATTCCCGATTGGAGGGCTTTTAAAACATGCTGATTAGGCCCGCTTCCAGACTTCTGCTAATCACAATTTGTCTTATCATGGGAATTGTGATTTCTTAAGACAAAATGTGTGTTGCAGGAACAGCAGGAACTCGAACACAGTTGATACTGATGTTTTCAAACAAACTGAGCTCATATTTCTGATCTGTGATGGAGGAATGAAGAATCAGCATTTTCCAGCCTACATGGTGTTTTTATGTAAAATCTAGAAGAATAAGCCAAAGCATGATGATGCGAAGAGCGATGGAAACTGGAGTGGTTGGAAATAAAGGCGAGCATCACTTACAGTAGGTCTTCTGAGTAAGTTCCTCCACCACCTCCGGTTTGAGCTTGCTGTTTGATTTCCCCATGATCTCCAGACCTTCATCCACAGCGGTCCAGGATGGTTCCAGTCCAACCAATGCTGCTTCTTTAACAGTTTTCTTTAATTATTAGAAGACTTTGATTTACGGAGAGCCGATTTGGGGAATAGATCACCACCGACAAATCCAGAGAACGTCATCCATAACAAATCCACTCTTGAGGTCTCTTCTGCACTGAAAGCTTGAGCTACTACTTTGGTCAGTCCGCTTGATAAGTCAGAAATTAATTCTCGCCAGTGATGAAATCGTTGCCCGTTTGTTTGCATGTGCTCAATGTCACGGCTGAGATGTTCTCCCAGAGTCTGGCTGGTTCCTCATCAGGAGCAGGAGAAACGTACCAGCGTGGCTTTCGCGGCTCGCTGTGTTCTGTCTCCCTCACACTTGGTTCTGGCTCTCCCCTCCCTCGCTCTTCTCCACTCTCCTCCTTTTCACTCCCTCGCTGCGTTTGCCTTGTTAGCTCTGAGTGTGTGTTGAAGGATCGCTCGCTGTTGTTGTCTTGGCAGCTGAGACGAGGAGCTCGCCCAACCTTATAATGGGCTTTGATGATGCCTGGTCTTTCAGGATACGCGAGATCTCATTGAACTTCAGGATCTCAGCAGAGGTGTAAGAGTACCTGAAAAACATACTTGAGTAAAAGTATGAATACTTTACTGTAAAAATTACTCCGTTACAAGTCACCAATTTCAAAAAGACTTGAGTACAAGTCGTGAAGGATCCAATTGTGAAAGCACTTAAGGATCTTACATTACTGAATTCAGGCTCAGAGAACACTAAGAAATGTGAAAAACAAGAAGCTATTCATGAGGTTTTATTTCCAAATATAGAAATGAAAATGAACACCTCAAGGTTTCAAAATGGCTTAAAAAAGATAGATAAAAAAGGACAAAACGTCAGTGAAGTCAAGCTCAAATGTTCAAAAAAGTGCAACTGCTAATTCATGTTTATGTGATTTAGCTCATAAATAGCATCCAGTACCTTCAGCATCCTGCAGATGGCGATATCAAAAACCCAAGAAATTAACCACGGTTGAAATAGATACTGACTTGTCACACAATCACAATGAAACGAGTAACAGTAAGTGTCCATTTAATACAGTGGAGTAAAGAGTACAAATACTCAATCAATAATGTAAAGTAGAGAGTAAAACTTGCTCATTTTTTTATACTCAGTACATGTGCAAAGTAGCCAAAAATACTTAACAAAGCCCATTTACTTAAGTACAACACTGAGACATTTAGACGGAATTTATACATAAAATCAGAATTTATATGAAATATCTGCCTCTTTCCCAGCTTTTGAAAAGAGCCGTGCGGATTTAGCATCACTGGTGACATCAGACACTTCCTGAAAAGCCGAAGATAATCGATGTTCTCGCTGTCGCAGTCCACTGATGACTCTCTATCGGAACTGCAGACTGTCTGCGGCAAGCAGAAGATGTTCTCTGCTGTTCCTCATCTCCAGGCCTGGTCCTCGTCACGCTTCTAGTTTATAGCCACGGCCGCTTCCATTGTGTGGAGAAACCTCCAAACACTGAGCACAAACAGCAACCAGAACAGACTGTAGTGAAATATAACTGTTCGGAAGTCTGAAGAGACGATAAACAAGTAGATGAATAACTGACCACTGCTCAAATGTCTTTTGGAATTGATTTTTCCTGGGAATGATGTGTGTGTGCTGTTGTCCTGCCTATCAATATCTCTATCTTGGGTCAAACTGAATTAGTTCAATCATATTATGGTCTGAAAGATGCTATAAAAAGCGAAGGATTTTGAGATTGTTACAAAGACAGATTTAGCACAGTCAGGAAAAATCTTGTTCCATTGGCAGAGTCTTATTAGAGATTTGTAATAAATAAATGAATTGACATGAACCATTAAATTCTTAAAGTGATTAAGTACTAAATATGGCTAAACATGTACTGTACATCAATTTAAAAAAATCATTAGAAATCTCTTTGGATTATCCAAATCCAAAATTCGTATAATAACAAAAAGGAACCTTTAAGAAAACTAAATATTAACATAAATTGGTAGCAATCTTTGTACCGGTATGTTTGAAACTTTTGCAGAAGTTGAACTGTTAAATGTCATTGTGATTGTTTGTGTGTGTGTGTGTGTGTGTGTGTGATGTGAATGCGCACATGTTTCTGTGACTAGTACACATGCTGATGAACTAGTCTCTATGGTAACCATGAAGTATAACTACTAACGTTACCATAGTGATCTTGTTACAAAGAGCACTGAATTCTTTAAGTCTGTCTGGATTTAAAGATCCTGAAACTGCTCCGGTTACATGACCGCAGTGTTATAATATCTACATAATACCATTTCAACAAGAGAACAAAGAAATGAACAAAAGAAAATATACTTGGGGAAACTTCTAAAGTAATAACAATAATAATAATAATAATAATAATAATAATAATAGCAATAATAGCAAATAATATTAACCATAATAATAATTAGTTTTAATATTTGGTATCTTTTAAGACTCTCAAAGTTGCCTTGAGAAGACACCACACACACCAAATGCCTGGCAACCAAACACACCTGGGTCCACTCCCATCCAGGCATCACCATCTTACACACACACACACACACACACACACACACGTTAAAATCCACCCAAACACATATTTTTTGTACTGTGGGATGAGACCGGAGACCCAGAAGAAACCCACCAATATAGGGAAAAAACATTGTAAACTCTGTACAGAAAGGTCCCAGTCTGCCTAGGTTAGGTTAGGTACATTTTGTTCATCTTTTTTCAAGTGGGGGCGGTGAAGAAAGTGAAGCGTAAAATAATTACAATGCAAATGAGAGAATGAGAGAAAAGCTAGTTATGAAGAAGCAAAACAGGCGTAAGATTTATATTATTCTCATTCTAACTTACTAACCAAAGCAAATATATGTGTAGCATATTAATGTAGCTCATTGAATATGCATAAACTATTCCAATTCAAGTTTACATTTTATGAAAAGAGAGAGAGAGAATACAATAAATTATATACACAATACACAATATGAAAATCTAACAATATGCCAACACTGTAATAATCATTGTATGCGCAAAAATGTTACTAAAGAAAGTGAACAAAATTTTTAAAAGTATTTGTGTTTACTGAAACAGAACTTTCTTTTCTTTATTCATTTTTTTTTTTTACAGTAACCACATCAATATTAATTCATGGGGATAAACAAGACAGACTGTTATATTTGTTTCATGCCAAGCAATGTGTATGTTTGGCACACTAACACAAATTGGCAGCGGATTCCGGCCCATCTACCATCTGTTATTTGCTATATCGAGCTCACAGTTTCACATGAACCCAAACCATTAATTAGTCGTGCAGTTATATTTACAAATGCTCACTACATCCGAGTCCTTGATAATAATCCAAGCAGAAAGCTTCTGTGTCAGTTTCCAGTAAATAACAAACCCGCGGTGTTAACCAGTACAGCCACACCATTTGGCAATTTAACGCCAGTTGTTAATTTATTTACATGACTAATTATTGACTAATAAAGTCAAACAGGAAAAAATCAACTATAATTTACCATTCTGTACTATTTTTGATTGACTAATTGTATCAGTTTTTGATTTTTATTTTGTAAGTATTTTAATCTGTTAACTAAGAAGCAGACAAAAAAGTCTGCACTCTTAACAACATATTTCTCTTAACTGTAACTGTACACCTTACATACATTACACAGCAGTTCAGGGCAATAAAAGCATATTTACTAACAAAACTCAAAAATGTATGCACAGTTAGATTTAAATATATTTCAAATGCATAAATAAATATAATTATTTATAGATCTGTGTCCAGTCCTATAATTTTAGGTAAGAGATGAAAAATGAGGAAAGGGAAAGTGAGTCCAAGACAGGGGCAGGTCGCCATCTACTGGCCAAGATGTGAAAGATGCGAAGTCGCAATTTTAGAGAAACTTTTATTTTTTTTTTAACTATTTCGTTTTTGTAATTCAGATTTCACACAAAAATATGAATAATAATAAAAAATCATGGTGATCAACAAAATGAACAATTTTATGAACAAAGCATTTTAACGTAAAACCTTTACTTTTTACGCTACTGTTAAAAAAACAAACATTTGAACTTTTATTTTGAAAAACAAACCCTGTATCCGGATGTGGATCGCTAGCGCGTGTTTTGCTTTTTATAAATAGAGAATTTGTCCTTAACGGTAGTTGTAATTGTTTCCAAACTTACAACGTAGCAGTAACATATATCGTACCTGTCTTTTAGGTGTAACGTTTGAGAATGAATAGAGGCTGAGCTTCTGAAGTTGGGAAAATGTCCAACTAGGTAAATCAATTAAAATACATGTATTTTATGTTTTATTTTATTTTCATAATGGAAAATTTGTCTTACTGCTATATAATGTTGTTTTTACGAAATAATTACAATATGATAAAAATCCTGATGTCAGATGACTATGTGACATATGCGGGTTTTGTCTAGGTCCAAGAGTGGGAGAAGCATGAGCTCTGCATCCAAACCTTCCTATTTTATTGGAAAGAAAGAGACAATTATCCAATCCGGACGACTGGTGACGTCAGTGGGCGGGAGAGACGTTCTTGTCCTTTTCCACCATGGGGACTTCTTCGCTCTCGATGACCGCTGCTACCGTACGTTAAGTTTACGTTTTGTAGTTTCAAATGTTGCAATATTTAGGAAAGTGACAAATTCCTTATTGATCTCGTGTACAGTATGGGCATGTTTGCAATTCTTCTGTATTTGTAGGATAACCTTGGCTTTTATGAAATATTATTTATTATTTTAATTATTAGATGTTATCATTTTTAATGACTCCAATTTTATTGGACTCATGGCGGGTTCTGGAGGATGACTGCATATCAGACACAAAGTTGTGGAATAGTAAAATTGGCAGTAAATAGTAAACTATTAGTATGAATAATAATCACTGATTTTTGTGATTATTCACATATGTTATTGTTCTTGTTTTGATTGATTGTTAAAATTGAAGGAAAAGAGAGCGTCGTTAAGAGATATATAATGAATAATGAATAGTATAAACCTCATGTGTGTTTTTTTCTGTTATAGACTCTGGTGGTCCTCTTCAGCACGGCGATATTGAGGTTGGTTATGGTGAAATCCTTCTAACCACATACCTTGTCTGATTTCTACAGTATTTTTGTATTGTCTCTTTCCCTTGTCAAGGAGTTTGATGGCCGACAATGCATCGTCTGTCCCTGGCACAAATATAAAATCACATTAGCTGAAGGCGAGGGTCTCTATCAGTCTGTGGACCCTTCGGTGAAGCCTCTACAACCGACCTGGTGCTCGAAAGGCGTTAAACAGAGAGTCCACACAGTGACGGAGTCCAACGGAGATGTGTTCATCACCCTCAATGACTCTCCAGACACCATTGACTCTGATCACTATCAAACAAAGCAGTACAGAGACACTTTCCTCAAGGAAGGATCTAAGAAAAAACAATGAAGGGGCTTTAGGAGACAAACACTGCTTTTACACACTACAGTTTTTTTTTTTACACAGTTTTACGCGTAAAATAATCTACGTGCATTTGTCTGTGTGTGAATGGGTTATATAAGTGATACTGTATTATTAATTCTGTTTCCATGGCGAGACAATAAAACTTTCATCAATTTATGATGAAACAGAAATGTTTTAATTTGTTTGACCGCTACTGAGTATATAAAATGATTCACTGGCATTATCATTTGTTAACTTGTGGGTTGATTAACGAGGAAAATAATATAAAAGCTTTAGTTTTTTTTTTTTTGTCATGCAAAAGTAATATTTTTACTTTGCAACAACAGTGCTGCCCACATTATAAGTCCATCCATCCATTTTTCTGATTTTCCATTTCCGGGTCGCTGGGAACTGGAGTCAATCCTAGGAACTATGGGTCCGAATCAACAAACGAAACTTTGAATAAAAGCATCTCTGCTAATGGTATTAATATAAATTCCCATTCCACAAGTTTGAACAAAACGAGCAAAACTTTTTTGCCAATGCAAGTTGTGTGAAAATGTTCATGTACATGGTAATAGCTTGACAAGTGCTATATTCTCAAAACAAGCAAATTAATCTTTCACTCTTAGTTCTAAGCTAGTTACTGAAAAAGCTGATTTCGTGTATAATTTTAAGATTTTTTTTGGCTTGTCAAAAAATATTTTTTTTTACAGTGTATAGCCATATATGGACGATCTAAAGGTCATAGAATTGGCTAACGCGTTAAATCAAAACGTGATATTGATATCCACAAGGCCTCTGAATCAGACTGAGCTATTTGCACAAGGGTCTGTGTTGTTGTGGATGGTTTACGTGTGCGCCAGTTACGTAACACGCCAACTACATCTCAGCAGCTTCATCAGACACGCTTCTCCAGGCATTTCAGCTCTTTCACCTTCACTTTCCATCCACTGCACTCTGTTGATGTAAAAGCATGTTCCTTCTGTCCTGGAGCTTGAAGTTTCAAGGTGGACTTGATTTCTACTCAGCTTGGGTTTGATGGAAGGATCGAGCGATCGCATGTTACGCAATGACGTGAAGAGCTGCTTTGGGTTCAGCCCTCTTGATGAAGACTGATGCTGAGGTGCTTAACCCCCGTCCCCCTGCAGGCAGTCAGTGTCAGCCTTTAAATAGAAGCATATTGTCATCCAGACTGCTGTTAAAGAGCGGCGACGGATCCGCTCAGCATCACATTCCTACTCCGCGCGAGCGAACAACGCACCACACCATCACACACACTTTACTCCACGCGCAAACATGCCGAGCAAGAGGAAGAAGAACAAGCGCCGAATGCGCAGAGTGGTAAGTGCGCCAACCGTTTACTTTTCATTCCTAGTTTTTTTTTTTTTTTTTTTTTTTTTTTCAAAACGATCTTTTAAGTTCATGTTCGGTGCATTTGTAAGGCGCTTTTCACCGTAACTGTCTCAAAGCGCATGTACATTTTAGACTGAATCGTCTAAGCCTGTAGACATATTCGCTCGTGCTCCGCGTAGGCTGTGTTTTATATTTAGCTGTTGCTAAATGAATTATTTTTAGATTATTAATTGAGGAGGAACAGATGCTATAAATATTTTGTGCCGTGGATACAGTATTGTGTGGATAACTTTGCATTATAACGGCTCATTCTGTTTATTCGTGTCCACAATTTATTAATATAAATAAAAAAAAACAAAAAAAAAAAACAAACGTGGTGTGCAGTTTACAAGCTTTAATATAAACACTACATAACATCTTTTTAAAAAATAGAAATCAACTAAATCTTCTCCAGGCCTCAGAAGTTTTCACCCCACAGCTTAATACAGAATGTTTTGCACTTGTTCTTTGTTCGGTCCTTCAACAAATCAAGTCATTTCTTCTGACCACACCTCCAAACTAGATGTTGTTTACTCTGTCCTGCGACATGCCGACCATTTTCGTGGAATATTTCAAAATCTTGCTCTAAAGCCACCAATTATGTAATATTAATAAAAATGAGAATCCAGTGAGTTTCTCATGGACTGGCATTGGACTTTCACACGTGTTCTAAAATAGCAATGTCTCTGTTATCTATTTCGCTGTTGGTCCTCTTAAACACTCAATCACGACCTAATCTGGCCGCGTTTAGCTCTCTTATACATGCTGGCAATGTAGGAAATGGGAATTACAGACTATACACACCTTCAAATTCCATCTGAAGAGCATTTTTACATCCGTTGTCTGTTGATTTATTCATGCAAGCCAGTGTCTATGCATTTTTCATCGTCCCAAATGCCAGACAGTTATAGGCCGGTTTAATGGACTAGGGCTGGTGTTTTGCCTGAGTAGGCTTTCTCAATGCTGATGCTGGTCTTCACACATGGTTGCATAATTTGGCCTTAACTGTGCTGGGCACTGTACACCTCATACAAATACAATAAGAGCTTAAACTCTTTTGAGGCCTGTGTAAACTGCACCGGCAAGGGATAATGAAGCAGTGAGTCTGATTTTGATGCGATTATCATTCTTTTATGATGCGATTAGCATTTCGTCCAGTCTCTTTACACCCATCCGGAGCAGAGAGGGTTGCTGACTCTTCCAACTTGCTTGACTAGGCATGCATGAATTAATAGGATTCAGCCAATTTTCGCCATCAGGAAGAATGCATTTGGTGAATTATATAGTTTTGCGTGACTTCCCTCCTTTCTAGCTAAATTATAGACGGAAAACGTACGTGAATTTAACATTCTATACAATTTTAAAACCGTTTTGTTTTGTTTTGCGAGCAGCAAGCTCAAAGGAGGGCCCTGGAAGAGCAGTATGGGTCCTCTGGAAAAGGAACTCCAGGAGTGTGTGCAGTGTCTTCCCCGGTACAGGAGCCATTACCGAAAGCCCCTCGGTGTCCCATTGCGGCTCCGAAAAAACCTCCCGTGGCTGAAAACACTCCGGTTCCAGCTGAAATTCCTCCTCCAGAGCCGGTCGATCTAAAAGTCCCCATCTCGAATGCTCTTGAAAAGGATACGGAGAAAACTTCAGAGGACCTCATACAAACCCGAGTGGAGCTCCCTGCTCCCGAACCAGCTCGGATTGAAGATGAAAATGTCATCGTACCTGTCACAGAGGTAAAATTCATTTCAAAGCTTTTAAAATACTTCTTCAGCTTTGCCAGTTACGCCATGAGATTTCAATAACCACAAAGGTATATGAGCTGTAAAGGTATGTAGACAGAAGAGCTGGTGGCTGTTTCACTGTGTAGACCTTTTTAGAAGCAGAACTTTAAACTTGTTATCAAAAAGCGTCTAGCTCTTTGGAATGTGGGACTTGTGGAATATCCGAGATAAGAGAATCCTAAGAGTTCTTGAGCTTATCTCACACACTTCCCAAACCAACGCCATAGTATATTGTTGGTGCCACTTTCCTCAACCCAGTGCACCACTCCCTCCCATCTGTATTTTGAAGAGAAGCCAACCCCTGATAGCCCTCCCTTCTTTTCCTGTGAGCTTTGCTTCAGCCTCTCCTATCGTTTTACAGACATCACAAGGGCTTGGGTCGGACATCCACTCTTACAGGACAAGCTAGTGAGGTGCGTAGCCTTCTCGATAGTGGCAGGATAAGGACTTAGTCTGACGGTTCACCATGGGGCTCATTCTCACTTGGCTTCGGGGTCCTCGCGAGCCTGTTGACTTGCTGGATGTCTCAGTGGAAACTCAGGTGAGCGGCCACCTTGCCTGTTTAGCTGGTAGAGATGGACTATTCGGTACTTCCCTGGACTCTGTGTGCCCTGGTACCTGGGAGAACATCGTTTTCCCTTCCTTTTATTTGTTAAAAGAGGCCTGATAGGCGTTTCAGTGGCTGGTGGCTTTGAGAGACCAGAGGCGGAGTTTGGGAGATTGGTAGGTGGAGACAAGGAATGTGCTTAGGTTTGTGTGAATGGCTCAGTCATGCCAAAAGTGGGCGTGTTTGGCGAGGGGAATGAGGGCGGGGTCATAGCTCTGAAATGGTTTTGGTGCAAAGCATGCTATGTCTCTTTTAAATAATTTTTGTTAAACATTTTTATCATTCAAATTTTGGTTTATAAGATGTAATGAGTGTATAGTAATTATTATCCAATTTTTAAAAATTATTTTAAATTATAAAAGATAGGGTCACAGATTTTTTTCAACTCGATGAATGGTCATATAAATTATGCTAAATTCTGTAGTGGAGATGCCATCACAGGGAGCGTTTGTCTTTCCGAACAAAAGTCTTTGTCGTATCAATGTCGTGTGTGTTTTGTGGTTCTGTGATAGTCTTTGTTTGTTTTTGCACAATGCATTTAGCTAAATGTCTGCGAGATCTACTGATCAATCTTCTCTCAATGTATAAAAACCTGTTTGGTGGGAAATGATATTTTACTCACCGTTTCTTAAAATATATCTATAGATATCATTATTATATATATATTATTATATATATATATATTATATCAGATAATATATCTATTAATCCAATTCATTTGTAAATGTTTTTACATGTTTATACTTTTAAATCTTGATTCTAAACGCTGCTGTCACGTTGCATTTCTGTGAATGTCACATATGCTCACACGCATTGTTCACACGTGTTCAGTTTCATTTCTGGATGCTGCCATCATTTCCACTTCACAGCGTCGAGTCTCGACGAATTTAACACCAGAATGAATCCTATGTCAACGTCCTGGTTTTAGTGGAACATTTTGTCCTGCTCCCACTGGGGGCGTTTGATTCACTAACCGTGCACTTTCTCTGCCCTGTGCCCAGACTGGCACAGAAAACTAGATTGCATTAATATTCCATTTTACTTCCAGGTTTCAAGCCATATGTTATGCTCATATAATGTTTACCTCTAAGATACACATGCTTTTTTGACAACTTGATTATGATGATGCTAACTTACAGTATTTACATTTTTATAACTTTTTTAATTTTAAAATAAATACAATTTCAATTAAAATGAATCATCAAATGCAAAATTATATATTAATTAGGTAAACAAATAAGAGATTACAAGCAATTTAGCTTAATTTATAAAGGAAAAAAATATGTTTAATAGATTTTAATAAGAAAAAAATCTAGCAATTTGGCATGCATAGCAATTTAGCATAGCATAATTTTATCTAAAGGCCAAGATTAACAAAGTGTAATATTTAGAGTTTTTTTAAAGTCAGTTAAGAGCAAAATGTAAGGTGTTTTCCTTCTTGTCTTTTCAGGACCCAGCACACGTAGAAGATCCCGTCTTCATCCCTGCACAATCTGAGGCATGTTAGCCATTTCACTCATTTCCTCACTTTACTGTTTATTAAAAAAAAAAAAAAAAATAGTGAACAAGCGCCTTCAGCTAAACACACTGAGGCTCATAGGAGTGTTTCCTGCTACCACTCCTTATTTCATTCCAGTGCTTGTCTTTATGGGGTGTGAAGAAAGCCTTTTAACACACTTTAAAACAGAACACAACATACTTATAGAAAAGGTGATGGCATGAAAGTTCTGCTTCTGAAATGTGCACATTTAGTAATTACGAAACTTTGAACCATTTACAGATCCAGAATGAAGATCTCATACCTACCGTCACAGAGGTACCTTAATTATTATGAAATCATTTACAGAGTATTTATAAGTATTTTTTTTATTTTATTTTATATTTTAAAATATGTTTTTAAAGTCCAGTGATACCTAACTTAAGGCTCGCGGGCCACATCCGGCCCTTGAAGGTGTTTTAGTGCTTTTTATTATTTCTATATTCACACACTTATTTAGTAATTTGGATTAAATTATATAACTGTACGCTAATAATAAAATAACGTTAAATCGGAGACATCCTTCAGACAAATTTAGAGAAAAAACTCTGTCAGTGTTGGTCAGTTAACTTTCCAAATCAGCCATATAGGAAGAACTGAAACTGACGTCGTGTTTGCGACCCACACTTGTCTCCGGGGCGTCATGACTTAAGGCTGCCCACTGCTCCGGGTCTGTGTGTTCAATTCACCGGATGATGAAATGCAGAGCACAGTTTCGATCCGGTCCCTAGTGGCCATATTGACAAAACACACAAAACGTGACCCAAACATTCTGAAACTGGTTCACAAATACAAATATTGATTTTTAATTTTTTTTTCCTCACATTTCGGCAGCTAGAGAAATTTTAACCGTCCATATGTAATTCGTGCATACGTTGTGGCCCGTCCAATTAGTAAAGTCCAGTTTGGTCCATATATGAGCGGTTGGGCACCACAAATATACATAGACATACTTTTAATAAACAGATTTTGCTTCTTTAGTTCTATTAAAGTGTCAGTGATTGACATGCTGTTCATTTTCTAGCAGCGTGTGAGTATTTGGCATGGGTCCCACTCTTTGCAGTCTTCCTGTGATGTTTTGCTGCAGACGTTTGCAGAGGAGCCGGTGGAGATATCAGTCAGCCAGCTCCATGTGGAAGCAGTCGCTGAGCGTCTCCTGGACCCTGTGGTGCCAGAAGAACCGCTGATGGCCGAGTGCGTTCCTGTCAGTGTAACCCTCAGACAAACGCTGATGGATCCCTTCCCTGAGCCTGCTGAGGTTGACGGGCCCATTGTGGAAGTTCTGGATGAGCCTGCTGCCAAAAGCGAAGCCGTTGCAGAGCCTGTTGAAGATCACACCATCACAGACGTTCTGGAGGTGAAGATCTTTGCCTTTGGAGGCACAGATGTTCAAATACGTTCTGCTTGGACTGATAGGTCCATATTCTTCCAAGTTGTTTATTCTGTCAGTATTGTACTATACTGTCTACCGACAGTAGATGTTTATGGCTCAGTTCTGGTCAACCTCATAGACTGAAGTCATTTGCTCCCCTGGTTCCTCTGTTTAGTGATCTTCTTGGTCTTCAACAGGTTGTGCAAGCTGAATCTAAAGCAGACACGGTTCCTGCGGTGAGTTCTTTGGAGTTGTCAGGTTTTATTTGTCAGTTAGATGAAAAGCCTTCTCGCATTCTTGTTAAAATCTTCAACATCGCACGACTTTGCCTTTGGCCTTATGAATAACTCAAATTCCTTTTATTAGGAGGTTCCTGTTGCCACAGAAGCTCCAGTCGAGCCAAATTTCGAGAAGCTGCCCGCTCCATTAGACTTGTCCCCGGTATGAAACTGCAAGTTTATTGGTTCTTTGGCGGAATCATTGTAAGAAATTGCATTTTGAATCCATGTTATTATTTCATTTTTGCCGTGGCCCTTGGCTCTTCACATGGTCAAGGCTTTGGTGGAGCTTACGAGTGATCCTGTCACTGAGGATTTTGTTGTAAAGAAGTCAACCATGACTGTGGAATCAAGCATCACTGAGGAAACGGTGAGATGTTTCTGCAAGTGATCAGTGGTGTAAAGTACATAAGCAACTTTTACTCTCTCCTTGATTACATTTGTGATTGGTTATCTACACTCTTTAGAGTCAGCTTTATGACTAAAGACTAAACTTTATGACTTTTACTCAAGTCTTTTTGGATTTTTTGGAGTAATTTTACAGTACGGTATTCGTACTTTACCTGAAGTGTGGTTTTCAGGTACTTTACACCTCGGTGAGCGACACACCTGTGACGTGCGCACTGACCCTTTAAACCACATCAACTTGCTGGATGGATCTGAAAAGACTAAATGACTCTTTCTTCCAGCTGCCAGAAACGATAAGAGACGCTCCAGAGGTTTTGTCAGAGACGCTGGGCGAAGCACTTGTTCCTTCAGAACCAATACTTGTTGGCAAAGAAATTCTACAAGTAAACATTTCAAAAATCTTTACCTTCTATGAGTTATGGAGATGTTCTTACAGGAAAATATAGATGTTTATCAAAGTCTGTGTTTTTATTTATTATTAAATTGTTTCGAGTTATGGAACGACAACTTTAGCTTAAAACATTAATTTGTGGACAAGTAAAATTTCATTGAAAAATTGTAAAAACCTTTTATTATTCAAAAAGTTAAAACATTATCTTCTATATTGAAGGTTCCAGAGGAATTTATGGCACATGTAGAAACTGAACCCATTAAGGTACGTATCTATATCTTAAACTTTATATACTTGTTCAGTCTAAATGTCTTCTACAGTTATTAGTTCATTCAGGACAAAAAATGTGTCCAGATTTCTAATATCTACTCCACATTTTGCTCGTAAATACAACTAGGGATTTTAAAAACTTTAGTTTGAATGGTTGTTTCACTCATTCCCAGGATTCTACAGTAGGTGTTGCTCTCGCTCCTGATGCCATCAATGGATGTTTGGGAACAAATAAAGTTGCCATTGAAGGTTAAAGTAGGGTAAGGATGAGGCTCCAAAAATATTCAAAATTATTCATATATACATTTAGGTGTAATTTTTTTTTAATTTCCACAGAAAAACAGAAAAGAAAAACAAGAATTTATATCCTTCGGAAAGAATCTGCTGAAAAGTGCCTCTCTGTGCTGTTTCTCACTTCAAATCGACAAGGGCGAATGGCCGACCTTCAGCGGCGAGGCTCTTCTGAGCTTCTAAACATTCTACCGAGTTTCTTATGCATGTACATTCAACTAGCAGTGTAATGTAGTACAGTAATTGTATGTTTTTACTTGCTCCTGTGGTTAAACACTCCTTGTGGTATGTCACATAGATTTGAGTCATTTGGACTGGACTGGAGTGGGTTTCTTACTCTTCAGCGCCCCTAAATCACACACACGTGCCTTTTCCCAGATCATAAATAAAGGGAGTTTAAGACTAATTAATCCGTAATTAATTTGATCTGTGTGTATGAATATGTGATGGTGTGTTAGTGGATTTCTGAGCGGAGCAGTGGGTAGCGCCGATGTCTCGCCATAAAAAAATTATTTTGCGTGTGTTTCCTCCGGGTCTCCAATTTCCTTCCCCATTACAAACATATGCATTCAGAAGAACTGGAGTGTGTGTAGATGTGTGTGTGTGTGTGTGTGTGTGTGTGTGTGTGTGCACAGTAGATGCAATTTCCTTGCTTGATTCCAACAATATCTGGCAATGTTCTTTCATTTTTTTTATTTCATTTTTAATATTTTGATATTTTATCATTGCAAGATGTTGTTTCACAAACATACTGACTTCTTTACCAGCTTGATCTCAACACAATCTTGTCTAAAGGCTCCTCTGGATGAAAGAAGCTTCATTTCCTGTAAAAAGGCCCCTCGGATGCCGGCTCCAGTGCCACGCTCACGGTATATATATATATATATATATATATATATATATATATATATATATATATATATATATATATATATATATATATATATATATATATATATATATATATATATATATATATATATATATATATATATATATATATATATATATATATATATATATATATATATATATATATATATATATATATATA
>MU204235.1:4110665-4135374 GCA_017309775.1 Paedocypris sp. Pulau Singkep | reverse complement strand
ACTAAATATATATATATATATATATATATATATATATATATATATATATATATATATATATATATATATATATATATATATATATATATATATATATATATATATATATATATATATATATATATACATATACATATACATATATATATATATATATATATATATATATTAAATGTTCTCATTCAGGATATTGTTAGGCTAAATTTTTAAACAAAGGCAAACGTTTTTCTAGAAACAGTGTTTTTTCTTTACATTCTATAAACGTTTTTTTAAATTAATTAATGATTTAATTTGATGAAAATCAGTAAAAAATAATGACAAATTTTACAATTAATAATGTAAAATTAAAAATAGCTTTAAAAATGTTGCTTTTAGAAGAATTGTCAACGAAATAAATCCTAAAACATATTAAACATAAATCTGAAAATGGCATAATAAAAAAGTATCCAGTGTGAATAATGAATATAATTGCACAGACAAATTCATCAAATGTGTATGTAATTATCAATGTAAACTCATCCACAATCATTGGTTATCCACAAATAATCTCATACAAATGCAACACTCATAACATAATTTGTATTTATGTTAATATATAATTATAACATTATACGTATGTGTATGCATACACAGACACACACACACACACACACACACACACATATATATATATATATAAAACATAAGCACATCATTGCATCATTTTTAAATAAATACCAATGTTCATAACAAATACATTCAGTAAAGCCTTGTCCATTAAAGGACAATGAATACAGTCTATTACTTTCTTAAATAAAATAAATAAATAATTAGCAATACTTTTTGTGAAAAACAAGGATTTTGCTTCAGTCATGTGCCACAAGAGGGCGCTGTCTCTCTTTTATCCCTCAGTCATTTTCACTCCCGGTCTGAGTTTCAATTTTAACCAACTAAAGGAAAATGATTTCAGAGCTAGAGAGCTGCTGTGACAGTGACGGCTTCTGACATCTGCAAAACACAAAGAAAATCCAATAAAATCGTCTGTAGTTTTAATACCAACAGTCAACAAAATGCAGGTAGAGAAATGAAACACATAACCCTATATTACTGTGTTAGAGATATCACATCAATATTATTGACGATTGGAAATCAACCATGAGGAGAGTTCACCTTCTCTTCCAGCAGAAGTAGAGCAGAAAAATGAGAGCTGAAAGTAAAAGAACCAGCCCAGAGACGAGAGCGATGACTTCTTCCACAGGAAACCATGAGCGGTGAAGCATAGCTGCATGTTCACAGCGAGGACCGAAGAACATCGTCTTGCACCTACACACAGAGTCACAACTCTACGTCAGCAAAATTCAGAGAGGCTTATTCAGAGATTGCTAGAATATGGACTGAACCTCCGAGACTGAAATAACTTTTAGGCTATAGGGCATTCGGTAAATCTGAATGTTTCTGTAAACAAATGTTTTAATATAGACTGTATCACGAATTATATTTAAAATGTACAGATAATGCATACACTTGAGTTAAACTTTATGCACATTTGCATGAATAGAATAAGTAATTAAATGTTATTCCCATGAATACTCTCTCTCTCACACACACACACACACACACACACACACACACACACACACACCGTCTTAATTTGAGTTAATTATTTTGATATTTAAAACCCATTTTTTTTACTCAGTATTGTGATTTTATTCACTTAGCTTACTTTATGTCTACGTTTTTGTGTCATGTTTGTATAATGTGTTTTATCATTTTTATTTGTATGTAAGGTGTCCTTGAGTGCTTCGAAAGGTGCCATCAAACAAAATGTATTATTATTATTATTATTATTATTATTATTATTATTTAATAGTACATATAATGTCATTATATTATAACTTCTAAAAAGTGGTAAAGCAGTTCTGGGGTTTCGTCTCACCGGCAGATGTGAGTTTCAGCATCAGGAGAGAAGAAACATTCGCCATTTAGACAAAAGTCCTTGAGTTGAGGAGCACAAGGTCTCTGAAACAGCAAAAACTGGGCCTTGTGTTCACTACCTGCAAACACACACACACACTCAGGAGCACGTAAGGTATTCAGACGTGTGTCCACACGCCAGACGTCAGTCTGCATTCTGACCGAACCTTTCATTTCAGTTCAGGTCCAGCAAATGAGTAAAAAAGGAGAAACATACTAATAGATGAAAGCAGTGGAGGAGCATTTACCGTTGACTGCAGTGTGGTTTTGAGTTGAGTTGTAGTGAAGAACTTCCTCAGACTTATTCGTGGAGTCTCCAAGTCCAGAGAAAACCAACAGCGCCACAGCCAGTCGGAAAACTAATAATGAACAAACATTCAGTCAGACGCAGAAGGTTTTGGCTAGTGGAGAAGAGAAGGCCGTGTGTGTGTGTGTAGCTACTCACTGTGGTGGTATGGCATGGTGAACTTGATGCTTCTCGTCAAGCGTTGATGATCTTTGGGGTGAAAATGCCTTTGCTCTCCATTTATACCATCCTGCGCTTTCTTCCTGGTGCGTCAGTGACGGCCAATCAGCTTCACGCTTTCAGGCAGTAACGGAGATCATCAGTCCAACCTGCATCGTCTCCGCATCATTTCCTGGTCCACAGGCAGCCACACAAGCACAGACGTGTTTTTATCTTTCACTCCATCAAACGTTTCCTCACAGCTACAGAAAAGTTAACGTCATCCTTTCACTGCCAATCCAAGGTCATAAAACTTCTATCCATCATCCGTCTACCCATCCATCTATCTATCCATCCGTCCATCTATCCACCCATCCATACATCTGTGTCTATGTGTCTGTTCATCTGTCCATTTATTTATCTATCTGTCCATTTATTTGTCCATCCATCCATCGGTCCATTTGTCCGTCTATCTCGGTTACTGTCCATGCACCCGTCTGTCTGTCTATCTATCCATCCATCCAACCATCCATGTCTGTCTGTTAATTTATCTATCCATCCATCTATCTGTTTATCTCTACACTCATCCATCCATCATATTTTACTCTTCATAACTGCTAATTCCACTAATAAATGGCTGAAAATGAAAACCTCAGATTGGCTCTTGACTTTGTGTCAAATAACTTTCAACCTTACTTTTAATTTTGCTCAATATGAAGCAATATAACTACCTAAATATGCCTACAAAACACCTAAAAACCTAAGTATGTTTCATGATAATTACGCCCATCACATCTCCAGTAACCAGGGTGAAACGGACACAAATACGGTTTGTTTGCTCATGACACGCCATGTCTTCACAGAAACGCTTCAGGCCTTGACAATACGTACGTCTTTTCCCAGTTTTTTAAAATGATTTTTTTTTTAATTATAGAGCGGTCGGATCCAAGACTACCAAGATCAAAAAGACGACAAGAAGCCATATTTCTTATCAGTTGCTGGGTATTTCCAAATGATAGAATCCATGGCGACAATTGGCTCGTTATATGCGCACACACACATACACATGCTGTAAAAAAAGAACACGTCTTAATAAAATAAACAATAATCTCCATACAAAACACCATGAATAAATAAATACATCATAAATACAGAACGTTGACATTTTTTGCTCTTGGCATTTCCTGAGCGTGTGTGTCCACGAGTCCCTGTAATTATCCGAGGAGCCGAGTGTCTGTGAACGTGATGTGAGCGGAAGACCCTTGTCATCACGATGCAGGTTAGTGGAAGTAATTGTCCTCTTTTACTGTAAACCCATGAATGATAAAGTAAAGACGGAAGCAGTATTTGTGAGGACTCGTCGGTATTAAAGGGCTTGTCGGGACCCGCCGACGGACGAGAAAAGATGTCGTAGGCAAAGCTTGCAGAGGCTTGCGTCTAAATATGTGGCCTTCCAGATGATGCGTTGGTCTGGTCCATAACTAACATATTAGTTTGGATTGTTCTCAACACGCTGAAGCATTTTTGGCAGCTCGGACTGTGTTCTTCATCACCATGGCGATGGTCATCGGACCCACTCCTCCTGGCACCGGAGTGATAAATCCAGCCTTCTCTTTCACTGCTGAATGGAGAGGAAAATGGGATGAATCTCCGTTTGATGCCTTAAATAACTGTAATTCCTCTGCCTCAGCATTTCTTTTTGGGGAAATGAATGGCCAACTGTAACTCTCGAGGTTAAGCAGACTTTAAAAAGAAGGTCTGGAGGCCAGAAAACAGACTCATTAATCACTGTCGGTTGGTTGTGCGTCTCTTTCTTAAAACCTTTTCTTTACTGTATGTATACATTTATTTTAAAAAAGGGTTTGTGAGTAAAATGCTAAGTATTGTTTTTTGTAAACTCATGGACTTCACGGGTGATTTAAATATATTTAAATGTTTCACAAATCTGACTGGTTAATATTTTTATTCTAGCACTCAAATTATTAACACTTAAATAGAAATACTGTACTTCAAATTTTTGGAAAAAAGTAATGTCGTTATTTTTTAAAAGACCTTCGAAATCCACATCCCCGACCAGACGGCGTTTTCCCGAGACAGGATCCAGAACACGATGGATTCCGACGTCAATAACAGCAGCTCCGTCTTTCACCATGTCGGCTGTGATTAAGTGAGGCACTCCTGATGACAAATCAATTCAAGTGATTACTAAACAAATATGATCAATTATTTAAAAATATATATATTTTATTTCACTTTAAAATGTGTAAAATCTCCTAACTTCCATCTCTTGTGCAATACACACCCACTGTATCATTTATGACCACAACATCAAGAGACATGCACAGACCAACACAAGTGTGTGTGTGAGTGTGTGTGTGTGTGTGTGTGTGTATACTGTACACACACACACACACACACACACACACACACAACTTTAAGTGGATCCGCCTCATTAAAGTTCCCTCATTCAGTTACTTCATTCTTCCAATTTCCACATTTTTTGCGAGATGCAGTTCCCCATGATGCACCTCTTGTCTTCCTCGTACCTGCGGCAGCGATCACGATGTCGGCCAGACTGCCGAGTTCCTTCAGCTGCGGCGCTGGAGTGCATCGGTGAGCGATGATGACCGTGGCGTCGCCTAGAAACACAACGTCATCATCGTTAATCCACTGAAAAGGTTTCAAATCAAGCAACGTTTATAAAGAAACGATCTTTTTAAAAGTGGGAAGATGCAATAAACAATATGTAGATGAATTCTAAGCAAACAGATATAATGAAGAGGCTTTGGCAACAAACCCTGTAAAAATGTTTCCAGTTTCCCATAAGAAAGGGCATAAAAGAAGAATAAAAGTTGAGGAATGGAAGAATAAAATGTGTCCGGCTTGACACAAGTACATGATATGAATTGTTTTTATATTATCCATCTAATTTGCTTTCCTATACATTTTGACTCACTTTATTTCCATATATACTGTACAATTACAGTAGATGTATGCTTTTATTTTTTTTTATCTTCTGTTTGCCTTTTTTCTTTAGAGAAAACCCCCCTGGAATCAGTAAATTTAGTTTTATTTAACTGAATTAAATGTATGTATATGAACTATTTATGAAATTAGATACTAATCTTAGGGACTGTAATGCTATTATGGTCTGAATTTAACCATCAAGTGAACACAAACAGACCCGGAGCAGTGGGCAGCTAAATACATACACACCAATATACAGTATATGCATGTATATACGGTATATATAATTTAGTATGAAATGTACTTTCTGTTTTGTTTACAAAATCAAATATCAAAAATAAATACAAAATCTGTAATACAAAACCATCCACAAACAATTATCCATTATTACAGACTAGAACACATACTTTATACATATTTTTCTTTGAACGTATTTTTTTTGCTATTTATTTATTTGTTTATTAGTTAATTTATTTATTTATTCATTCATTCTGGGTACTGTTTGACCTTTAAGTCTATTAAGTGCTGGTAAATAAAAGCTTTTTTTTTTTTTTACATGCTTTACTGGTGTCCTTATAAAAGTTACTAATAGTAACTAATAGTCCACGCTTAGTCATGTTTTTTTATTTATTTTACTTTCAGGCTACATTTAACTTGTTTAACTAAACTGAACATTTAACATTTAACTTGTGCGTTTCTGGGAAAAGAAAAGAAAAATCTTCAACAGAAACTTCCCAGACTATTAAGACATTTAGAATATCGATAGCACCATTGCGTGTCACACATGCTGTGAAACAGAGCTCGAATGCAAAAACATCTCAGCACCTACAGATTATTGCCATCCAGTTTGTGCAATATCATTCGTGACAATTTGTCAGTATCATTTGTCAGAATATTAAATGTGCAGCTGTAGCGTGCAAAGAATGTCCTACATGTGGGAGCACAAGCTTGCATTCACAGCCACTGATTTCACAATTTGATTGCAGTATGTCTTATTTCACTTGTTTAAATAACCGCATTCCTGCACTAAACTTTTTCTGAACTTTGATCTAGATTAATCTCTCTTTTTCATCTTATAACAATGGTACCGCATCCGGTCTGAAACACCTTTCTCTGTCGTCAGACCTGAGATTAAACCGGTTTCTGGAGGAAACATATACAATGATGCAATTTATTAAAATAATTGTTTCCTCTAACTAAATCATTACTACTCTCTAACTAAATGCATTAGTAAATCATTAGAAACCATGCGTTAAAAAATACCGGATAACATTCATTACATTTTAAGAAAGTTCGACGTAAACAAAACTTACAAGAAAACTCACAAGTAAAAAAAAAATTCACTTCTAAGACAAAAATATGCAATTATGACATGAAAATCGTGACGTTTTAAGTGTTTCTCAATAAGTAGAAACAAAATGTCACAATTTTCATTTCTTAAACATGGGTGTGAAAAAAAAAAAAGTCTCAATTTTCAAACAAAAAGTTGCAAAACTGTCTTTATAAGTTGCAATTTAAAAATAAACTCAAACTCGTAATTTTGATAAGAAAAGACTGCATCAAGAAAAAAGCCACAATTCGTTTTTTTTTTTTTTTTACCGAGGAAATGACCTAAAGAAGAGCTATAAAAACACTGAAATGAAGAAAAACCATCAGGCAAGGTTACTAGAGGGCATCTACATGTTTATTATATAATGTAAAACGTAAAGTGTGAGCGCTTGCATCACATATGTTTACACGCAGAGTTCATTCTCTGAATCAAACAAGCACCGGCACTAAACTGATGCTTTATTGATTACGATTCTCAAAACTTGCTGCAATCCATCGAGAAAACAAACCAAAAAAAAAAAAACCACATTGACCGTTTTCATCGGCCACTTTTGACAAAATGACGCTTTGTGCCGCCAAACTAAACACAGACAATACAAATAATGCGGCGTGTTTGAATCGACCGTTTTACAAGACTCTTGAAACCTTGTGACAGGATTAACTTTGCCTTTTTCTGGCTCCAACTTATGATTTTGCAACAAGGCCGTGCTTGTGTAAACCGCAGCATCGCAGACTGTGTTTCTTACCTAAGCGTGTAAAACACATGTAATAGTAACAATGGAGTAATGAATCTCACCTCCGGGTCTCTCGTGGTTTCTGTCTGAGTGCAGGAGCATTGCGATGGGCATTCCCACGTTTTTGGAGCGTCCGACAACAAGCACGTTTTTACCAACCGTTTCTATACCTGAAAATAATAAAACAAACAAACGAACAACAATGATTACAGTGAACAACCAATACATACTCGCCAAATTGTGAAAAGATTAATACTATTGTTTGGTGTAGTAACTGGTTATCATGTCCACTGGTATTTAATGTGTGATGTTTGTCTCTGTTACTTCATCATTTGGTTTCTATAGTCGTTATGTTTATTTGTTTATTATACAGAGTTTAGCTTTCATTGCACTTATTATTTAATAAAAACATTAAATAATCAATGCCCAAAGTATTAGTGTTATTGTTTTTCTTAATATTGTTTAATTATATTGTTTAATGCTGTTGTTGTTTATTAAGTTGTATTCTTATTATCATGTTTATAGGTGTATGCTTTTTAGGTGTTGTGTCTTTTTCAATCATCCATCTTTCTTTCTCTCTTTTTCTTACATAAATCCATTCCAACCTCCCTCCCTTAATATCCAACTATTCATCCAAACCTCTCTTTTCCCTCTTTGCCTGTCCATCTCATCATCTGTCCATCCATCGCTATCTTTCTCTGTCCTTCTTTCATTATCATCCATCTCCCCCCTCACTTTCTCTCATCTCTCCCTTTTAACGACATACTCTCTCACCTCTTTCTCTTTGTCTCTCTCTGTTTATCACCCAAGTGTATCAATCAATCATTCATCCACCTCTTGCTCTCACTCTATTCCTCCATCTTTTTTTACCCATCATCCATCCATTCCTTCCTCCTCACTATCCATCCACCAATCTCTCTCTTTTCTCTCTCTCATCCATCCTTTCACCTACCTATCTCTCTCTCTCTCTCTATATCCATCTCTTTTTCAATCCATCTAGCTCTCACTATCTATCTAGTACATCACATGTCGGTATCTAAACCGAAATTTGATACTGTAGTTCAACCAGAAAAAAAAGTCTCAGAGATATTTTAGAAAAACAAACGTCTCAGTTCTATCCTGGAGATGCAATATGAGGTGTGAGAAACCAAGTATGTTTATTTCTCCACGTGAGATTCCTTTGAAAGCTTTTTCACAGACCTGTTCTCTTAATGATTTCCCACACCGCTGCTGCTGTGGCCGGTAACATGCACCTCTGGTCCAGGCACAGTTTCCCAATATTCACTATATGGAAACCATCAACATCTTTTTCTGGGGCAACAGCATTGCAAATGGCTCTTTCGTTGATGTGCTCTAGAAATTAGAGAACGTGGTACATATAATAATGAATCATGTAAGAGTAAAAAAATATAAAAGCGTATGAAATCATAAAATGTAAATATTGCCTTCAACTGTAATTGTGGGATATAAGACTTCAATCATAAGCTAATCAGATAAAGTTCCATGGTCATAAGTATTTATTATAGAAATGTCTAGAGTCTAGACGTATAGAAAAATAACAATCATAAAAAATTATGAACCTCATTGTTATAATTAATAAAAAAAACACGCAATTTTTATTATTATTACTATTAATACAAAACCATTTCAGCTGAACTAGTCCATCACATACACTACTAGTGTAGATACCTGGTAGAGGGAGTTGAACCAGCAACCCACTGACGTTTCTGTCTCGGTTAACACTGTCAATCAGCTCCAGCATCTCTTCCTGAGACACTGATGATGGCTTGAATATCGTGTTGCTTGACATGCCTTCAAGATGAAACCATCATTAGAACAATATCAGTTGGAAAACTTAATCTAAGAAATGAATGCCACGTTGTGAAAGCAAATCCAGGTTTTGTAAGTTCTACAGATCTGTGGCTGTGACTAGTGACTTTGTATTTATTGTACAGGCTATTTACAGTCTATCCATCCACCTGCATTTATCAGTTATGTCTATAATACTAGCAGACTGTGATTCTGCTCACCGAGTAAAGACGCCGTTTTGGTTTTGTTTCTCACGTAGGTGCGACTGGCAGGATCATCTCCCACCAGGATGACACTCAGATGAGGTCTCCTGTTGCCTTCTGCCACTAGTTTTGCTATGTCACTCTGAACTTCTTTATGGATCTGACGAGCCAGTGCTGTCCCAGACACGACCGTGGCAACATCTCTGCGTGAAGAAGAGTTTGTTAACAACAGAAACTCCCACAGTGCAACAAACTTCTGTCCGTCTCCACATGGTGGCGCAATATTCCAGCGTATTTACAACGTGCGTTCATTCTCACTTATTCGAGACGTAAAAGGTGCTTAAGGGATTTATTGCTGCTGGATATCAAATACAGCACGTGGCGCAATAAATCTTCAGATGTGCTGAACGACTAAAACACACGTGATTTGCGTACAAAACCATGAAACCTTTGTTTACCGAGGGAAAATGATGTTCTAACCTCGCCAGTAAGTGACAAAAATTGCTTCTCCCGGTGGCAGTTTTCAAATTAATCCATCGTTTTGACCGTTGACACTGATGCAAATATGATGCTAACGTCTGTAATCTACAATAATGTACCTTTACTGCAACGTGAGCAGCCATAGTAAAGGATGAACTGCTCGTCTTATTTCACGCGTCACTGTTGCGTCACGGCTACTTCCGGTATCTGCACTTACTAATAAATGAAGCAAAATACTTATAATATAAACCATATATAAACTTATAATATAAACCACTTATAATATAATATTTTCCCACTCCCTATAACTCCCTACCCAAGCATAACACAAAACAAGCATTGTTTCTGTAGACTTTGAACGCCCGCATTAACGGAGTTAATCATTTCAACATTTTATTGTAACCGTTGGTTTTAGAGCAATTGTTTCACGTCTAATCCGAAATTACGCACATAATCGAGATCAAAGCGATCATGGTCGCTGCATGTACTCCTGTAATATACGTACTGTATATTTTGAATATTCAGATAATGAATTGTCCAGATGTTCTGTCGAACAGGGGTTTATCACACAATAATCCTGGACAAACATCCATGTGTCAGAATCAGATTAAAGGATGTTTCAAAAAACGCTCGTGTCGGGAACTCCGCCCTGATTACACCGCCTTATATTTACTAATAAAACCTGTAAAAAGATGATTTTTGTAAAAAAGATTTTACAAAAATGTAAAATTGTGTATTTTAACGACAGATAAATGTAAGATTTTGCCGCAATTCTGTACTGCAAAAGTCTGTAAAGACTTTCTACAAAACAAAAATTCTAATTTAGACGCAAACGTCAAATCAACAAGTTGATTTATAACCAGATCAGTCAAAAATAACATTCCGGTAAAACTATCGACGGCAAAACACTGGAAGGAATCGTGGGTATTAATGATATTTGTAAACAAATACAAGCCGGTAGTAGTAGTTCCCGGGCAGCATAGGGTTAATAAAAGCGTGAGAATTGTGCCAGTGTGAATGACAAACTCATTCAAACGTCGATGCCACGCCCTCGAACGTAAATACAGGGGCTTGACCAATAGGAACGAAAGAATTTTGTCGTCGATATCTGCCGATGGTCAGATGACTGAAAAAAGCCTATTTAAAACTCTAATGAGCAACCTGATACAGGTTCTCACACTTTCCTGACACCTCTTAGAGACGGAGTGCAACGTAATTCTTTCTCAGTCACTTCGGGGTTTGAAACTCGTAAATTGATTATTACATAGGTGCAAACATTATGGTAGAAACATCCACAAGAGGTGCAGTTTTCTTGGTTTTGTCATGTTTTGTGTATTGTGTGTTCGGCGTTTCGGACCCTGCGCCCGGCGACATGCCACTGGAAGGTAAGACGTCCTTTTAATCCGCTTTAGTTACTTTTAAATGTGAACAGATTCGGGTAATGATTTTCGAATCTAAACGTCCGCGTTTTCGTTTTGTTGTTATGGTAATCGCGCCGAGTCCGTAATCAACGGTAGCCCGCTTTAGATTTAGACGCCTTGTAACTTGCCCGAACAGCTGGAAATGAAGACGATCGCGAAGAATGAATGAGTTGGGACTCAAAATGTGCGCTTTCCTTGACGTGCTCCGCGAATCACAGCTGTAAAACCCGGACAAACCGCTTGCGTGGCTCGTGCCTTTTAAACGCGCGCTCGCAGAAGTCCGTGTTTTATCTGCGATCCGCTCAGACTTCTGCTGCAAAGTGTTTCACACACTCCAGTGCACCGATTTTAATTGTGTGTGTGTCTTTTAAAGCACGCAGTCGTTGTTTAAAAAGAAAAAAAAAACTTTCAATAAAATGTCTATAGCCTGTAAAAGCGTCCATGCTTTGCATATGTATGGAGCTGTATTTACAATTCTTGTGAATTCTTATCAGTCAATTGTACATAATTCATGAGCATAGTGATAAATTATAAACCATGTTAATTACTTAATGTTATATAGCATATACCATTACAACTTGCTGGATTTCCTTCAGTTCGCCACGTCAGATATGGCTCGGTCTCATTAAAAACACGGCTATGTCCCTGAAACTTTCTCTTTGTGATCCGCTACCTCCCAGCAGAGTCTATATTTTAGCTTCCATAACTACACGTTACAAAACAATAGGCTCTTTTAACATAGTTGGAATGGTTTCAGCTTAGTTGGAGTGGACCAATGTTGTGTAGAAAGCCTTTTGGAATTTACACTAAACTCGTGCTGCGTTTATATTGCTTCTAGATGCAGAGCAAGAATTATCCCTGGATCCAGTGCTGCTTCATGACCGGGTTAAGTATAACATGCGCAAATCTTTGGATCTTGAAGATGAAGGCTGTTACATTCACCCTGGGAACAAAGAAAGCATCGAGGAGTGTGGCTTCAATGTCACAGTCAAGACCATTCTGATCATCCATGGCTGGACGGTGAGATATTTCCGCAGTTTTAATACGTATTGACTTTGGTTTGTCATCCAAACTACTTTAGGTTTTCTTCTGAATTATCTAAGGGTTCTTAGCATTTCCTGGTAAGTTATTGAACGTGATTTTTCTGGAAAAGTAGGAAGAAAAGGGAGACAAGGAAAGAAAGGAAGGAGATCAATAAATGAAAGAAGAAAGGAATGGAGTCGAGAAATGAATGAATGAATGAATAAAGGGAGGAAGTTGAGAAATGAAGGAAAGAAAGAATGAAAGAAAGAAAGAAAGAAAGAAAGAAAGCGAATGAAAGGAGACAAGGATGGAAGTCAAGAAATCAATGAATGAAGGAAAGAAGTCAAGAAATTAAGCAAAGAAAGAGAATGAATGAAAGGAGGCAAGGAAGAATGAAAGAAGGAAAGGAGGCAATGAAGAATGAATGAAAGAGAATGAAAAAAGGAGAATGACTGAAAGGATGCAAGGAAAAAAGAAATAACGAAAAACTATGAATGAAAGGAAGAAAGAAAAAGAACGAAGGAAAGGAGGCAAATGGGAGTGAAAGAAAGGAATCACTTGGGGAAATATCAGGGCACTATACAAAGAAAATGCGCTTAAACACTAATGATGCATTGTATAGAAATCAAGCATGAATACCACATGCAATCAATATAAAAAAACAACAACAATAAAGAGTAATCAAACATTCAAAAACCCTGAATAAAAGCCAACACTGTCTGCGCTGGTTGAGTAACGAGTGTGGTGGTCTTCACAGATGAGTGGGATGTTCGAGAACTGGATGCACATGCTGGTGGCTGCTGTTCAAAGGAGAGAGTCCGAGGCCAACGTAGTGGTGGTCGATTGGCTGGGCCTGGCCCACCAGCTTTACCCCGACGCCGTCAATCATACTCGCCGGGTTGGGCGGAGCATCGCCACCCTTTTGGACTGGCTCCAGGTGAGTCCACGCTCCGCGTTATTGTTGCTCTTTGTGTGTATTCACAAGAATTGGCAACTGTGGAAACCCGGGTTATAGCCATGTACTCTGGGCTTTTGTTGGGGCCTTTATTCATCACGCTCAGGCCCGCAGATGTCCTGATGAAGTTCAATTTGTACATTCCAGATGGATGTCTTGTTTGTAGTTGGGCTAGAGCTTGCCCAAGGGTTCATGGGTGTTCTTGTGGAATAATGGTGTTTACCGATTGAAGCTGCCACCCAATGGCGTATTTCCAAAGCAACACGGTTGGTGTAGATAAACAGCTTATGAAATCCTCATAAATACTCCAGCTGGTGGGCAGCACGCTTGGAATTACGCTTGTATATAGTTTTAGGACCTCAAAAATTCAGTAGATGATGACGTTTCTGAAGAAATGATTTGGGAGAACTGATCATGTCAAAAGTCAGAAAGAAAAAGGCTTGTTTCAGGAAAGAGGACACAATTTTTTCTATTTTAATGTTTACGAAAAATAAAAGGATAAAATGACACGTTAGAAACGAGGAAATGGACAGAAGTGGATTGAGTGTTGACAAGTTAATGGAGATCAAACTTAAACTGCATTAACTCATGAAAGTATAACAGGGTAGAAGGATGAAAGCCCTTAGACCCATTTACAGCTGGAAGGACGTTTCAAGGAAACTATAAAAATAGTTTGACTTGAAGATGAATTATGTTGAATCACATGTTCAGTTTGTGGAACATCGTTGACGAAGATGAACGGCAATTAAACAAAAATGCTTGAAAGATAAATCCCAAGTCAATGGGGGAACAAACATTACAGTTGAGTAGTATGAAATTTGAGAAAAAATAATCTGGAAGTAGATATGAGTAACCTTTTTGAAAATAAAATGTTAATGGAAAAAAGCGTAATAAAATGACAATCATGAGAAAAATTTAGAATAAAGAACAAGAACTCAATGACAACTTTCTACACTAATTATTTATTTAATTACCCAATTTTACGGACAATAAGGCTTACCTTATAAGACTCACTGATAAGTGTCTACTTCCTACTTCTTTACAATTAACTAAACTTTTTTTCACATAAGGCACACATTTTTTTTTATGAGAAGGTGCATAGTCATAATCTTTAAAGTAATTAAGTATTGTTGTGTTTTTTTTTAATTATTAAAGGAAGAGCAACAGCTGAATCTTGAAGACGTGCACATGATTGGCTACAGTCTCGGGGCTCACGTCGCTGGATATGCTGGAACTTATGTCAATGGGATTATTGGGCGTATCACTGGTAAGGTCCTCAATCGCAAATTAGACTTCTAAACTCCTCATTGCTCCATGGATTGGACAAGAATCCGAAATAACAAATGTCTTGAATAGGTTTAGACCCGGCGGGCCCGATGTTCGAGGGAGCCGCGTCCCACAAGAGACTTTCTCCGGACGACGCCGACTTTGTGGACGTTCTTCACACCTACACTCGTGGAGCGCTGGGTGTCAGTATCGGGATCCAAGAACCCATCGGGCACATTGATATCTACCCCAACGGAGGAGACGTGCAGCCTGGATGTTCTCTTGGAGACGTGTTGTCCACCGCTGCTGCAGGAAGTGCGTAATCTGGGTATTTCCACCAATGATTTGGTTTCTAAACCGTAAACATCTCGCCCTACAGATTTTGTGGAAGTCATGAAGTGTGAACACGAGCGCGCTGTGCATCTCTTCGTGGACTCCCTCATGAACAAGGACCACGTTAGCTACGCATTCCAGTGCACCGGCCCTGATCGCTTCAAGAAGGGCATCTGCCTGAGCTGTCGGAAGAACCGCTGTAACAGCATCGGCTACAATTCCAAGAAAATGCGTAAGAGGAGGAACGTCAAGATGTACCTGAAGACTCGAGCGGACACGCCTTTTGGCGGTGAGCGCCTCTTTGGAAGGCACATAGCGTGCCGAGTTATGAACTTGTGGTTTCGAGCTCAAATTTCTACAACTGGTTGTTGTCTATTCCAGGTTTTCACTATCAGATGAAGATGCATGTGTTTGACCGGAAAAACGCCGAAGATGCGGATCCCACCTTTTATGTCAAGCTTCACGGAGCGCACCACGATACCAATAATCTCAATGTTGACATGTAAGATGATTTATGATTGCTAATGACTCATTTGTTTGGATTAGATGCCTGTTACAACTCACATGTGTGGTAAATGTTCACGTGTGGTAAAATCTAATGTTTTATGGATTTATATTAAAATTATGCCTTTTTATGATGAGAAGTCCGGTGGTGTAAAGTATTTGAGTAATTGGAATGTTATTGTGCTCAAGTAATCGATTTTGCTACTTTGTACTTGGTATCAAAGATATAAGCAACTTTTACTCTCTAATTGATTACTTTTAGTAATACTTTTAGTATATGTACTTATCACTTCACTACATTTAAATAGACACTTGCCGTTTTTTTTTATTGCGCAACAAGTTGGCAACTTTTCTACCGTAATTAAATTTTTTTGGGTTGGATGAGTGAATATCGCCATCTGCCTGGTGCAGAAGGTACTGGATGCTATTTATGAGCTAAATCACGTGTAAAAAAAATGCTTTCTAATTCACATTTTAGTTTGAGACTGACTTTTTTTATCATTTTTTTCTGTCGTTCTGCCATTTTGAAACATTGAGGTGTTTAAAAATTTCTTTTTAAACCATTTCTTGTTTTTGAGCCTAAATTCAGTAAAATACTTTCAAATTAGATACTTCACAACTTTTACTCAAGTCTTCTGGGTATTGGTGACTTATCTTGTAATGGAGTAATTTTCACAGTAGGGTATCTGCACTTTTACTCAAGTAGGTTTTTCAGGTACTCTCTACTCCTCTGGTGATTCTCCTTACACATGATATGCTCTCGGTTTTACAGTGCAGATGGAGTTGGTTTGAACCTGACTAACACCTTCCTGGTCTTCACGGAGGAGGACATTGGAGAACTGTTGAAGATCTCTCTCCGCTGGGAAGGACCTTCCGAATCTTGGTCGTCTGTGTTGAAACACATCAAGTCATCCTTTCTGTCCTGGTCCAGTCCGAAGACTAAGGTCCTTCAGGTTCGGCGGATCCGAGTCAAAGCAGGAGAAACGCAGCAGAAGTGCGTTAAACAATTAACGCCGCGTGTAAACGACTCGCACGACTTTTGTCTAACGGCTTTTTCGATGTTTGTAGGTTTACCTTCTGCGCTCAAGAAACCGAGATCTCGCCGGGTCAAGAAATTACGTTTGCGAAGTGTCGTGATGGTTGGGAGGTCAAACCGAGAAAGCGGTAAGATTCGTCATTTCCAAGGGTCCGAGTTCACGTCTGTGATGCTAATCCGCTTTTGTTCTCTGGTCTTCAGATGGCACTACTGACCAGGAGCACTGTTACCCCGGGACCCGAGGCGTTGTGGGGCCCGAGCACTTTGGTTTGGGACACGTTTGATGGGCTGGTGCTGGTGTTTCTTCAGTGGGATGAACACGACTCTTGCTGCTCCGAGTCTCTGACAACTGGATTTGCTCAGGGCGTTTTGTTTCCGTTGTGGTGTTCAGGACTGATTCAAGGATCGTCGCTGTTTTTTGGACGTTTTTACCACCCTTTCGTGGATCTCAGCCTCTCCTCAACACTGAGTGCTCTATATTTTTGTACGTTTTTAATTTATGAAGAAAGAAAAGCACTGTGGAGCCAAACTTATTTATAGACTAAATGCACATCCGGATCCAAGGCACAACTTGTCTCTCTTGTTGTTACCCGTGACCACTTTTACATGTTTGTGCGTCTGTGAATTTCAGCTGAAAGGATTTTATGTGGATTCACAGTATTATTTAAGGTCAGAAATGGAGACCTCTGCTCTGTCTTCAAGAAAACCAACTTGCACATTTTTTTGCGCCTTGCTCGGTGTGTTTTTTTATGTGTATAAAATGTAAATAAACCCATGAAAACGTTTGTAATAAAATACTTTGGTCACTGAGCACTCGCTGTTGGTTTGATCCATAAAAAGAGAAAACTTGTCATTTCTATTACGGTATACGTATTTCTTTTTGCGGCGGTCTTAAAAGAACAATGTCTTGAATGATGTTACAGAAATGCAAAAACTTTTAGAAGTCAAGTTATGTGAATATTTTTGTTGTGTGTGTACGAAATGTACTTTAGGCATATTAACCCAAAGATTGTATTTTTCTATTGTCACCATAGGAATGTTACCTATTTACTGAGTGATTGATTTATTAAACTTGAGCAGTGAGGTTCACAATCAAATAATTTAAGTCAGATTTGTTAATTGATAATTGTAAGAATAAAAAACTTTTTTTTTTAAATAAAATAACCCTTCATCAAACCCAAATAAGTAAGACTAAAAGGTAAAAATCCAAATAATAATTCAGCGAGGTATGTTTGTCAAAATGATAAAAATAATTTTTTTTAAATGAAGGATGATCGTAGAGGTAGAAATCTAGAAAGTTCTTGAGATGGTTTGTAAACGTGTGTGTTTGATTTGCACATAAACCTGCTGTTTCTGGAATGCGGTTGATAACACACTCAAAAATGCTAAAACTGCTCCAAGAGTTTTGCCAAAGAACATAAAAGCAGCAGTTACGTGACCGTACTTTCATCGATCAATCACAGACGCGCTTAACTAATCGCTGAACTTCATGTCAAACTCGCTTTCTAATGACTTGGTAGCTTCTCAACCCAGAACTTTGCTTCGCTGTTCCATTAATCCAGTCTTTTTTAACCATCCTATTATGTTCGGTCAAATTGGCTCATGTTCAAATTTTTTAAATACTTAAAAGAATTTTTTTCACATTGAGAGTTCTCCTGCTTGACTTATTTGGTGTTATCATCATATAAAAAATATAATGATTCTTTTCACAAATTTAAAACACCATGCTAGATGTTTTTTATTACATACTTAGACTAAGTTACATAGGACTATGAAAAATGATTACGTAAAATGTTTTTTTTCACTTTGAAACGCCCCCTGTTTGTTTTAGTTAGTTTAATCTACATGAAAAATTATTCAGTTTTCATATTTTTAACGTCCGCTACATGTTTTTTGTTACAATGATAATGTTAGGGTAATTATTTGAGTCTTCAGAAAAAATGGAAGCTAAAAAGAATCAGAAAGATCAAATACTACTTCAAAAAAAGATCAAAAAACTGCTACTGCAACAATGAGACAACACAATACACCGCTGTCTTACACTCTCACACTCACTCTCATACACACACAGTTTGGGGGAACTTTTTGGTTTCTGACATTTATATGCATAATAAAAGACCCCTGGGTCAAACTGACATTATTGATGGGTTAATTCACTTTGTGACTGAACGTTTGACCCTAAAACTTGTATTTCAATGTCTGTTGGTTTAATACGTGTTCCAATCTTTGCTAACACTCTTAAACAAATAGAAGTGAATCAGATACTCTCAGAAATATTCAAAAGTTGTTTGATATTCCTTGCCCTGCTCTTGTAGTCAAGTAATGCACGCTTTGATTCCATAGTCACACACACACACACACACACACACACACACACACACACACACACACACACACACACACACACACACACACACACACACACACACAATTTTGATATGGCCCCCAGATTCCCTATTGACAAACTCACCCACCTTCCTTTTTTGTCTTTTCTCCAACTTTAACCAAAACTCAAATGTAATCAGGCCTAAAATCCCATCTTGACATAAGAAGATGTGGTGCCCAGCCAAAGGTCCCCACAAGTGACCACAGGTCCCCACTTTAATATAAAAATCTATTAGAATCCTAGAAAAAATATCTACACACACTCACACACACACACACACACACACACACACACACACACACACACACACACAACTCGTAGAATACATCCCAGTAATACCTACCATTCACAGCTTTCAAAACAATCCCACACGATGTTTTTGGTAAACGTGCGTGCGTAGTGTTTGCAAAGGCTTTCCTGGAGCAAACTGTACATTGTTTCCTTGATCTATATCTAGACACACTATAACTCACTGTGTGTGGTGTAAATCATCTGCAAACTATTCCGCTGGTGTGACGGGCTTTATGGGCACAGGAATACGCTCTGGCCTTAGAGGCGAACCGTCCAAAATGTTCCATGCAATCTTCTGGGAAGCAGCAGTTACGTCATCCGCTGTGTAAACAGACAGATGAGACGCCATCCCGATGCCCGGCGGGTCATAGCTCACATCACACACACGCATGTGTGCCACCTGTGCCATCATTCAAACTTGTGAATGGACGAAAACAAAACTCACAGACAAACCGGACAGCAATCAAGGTCACTGCACCGAACTGATAAAAGAGACACCTGGATAGTAGTAACTACAACACCAATAATGACAATAATGATGAAAGCAATAATAACAGTAACTATAACAACAATAATCATTTATTTCATTTATAGGTGCCTTTCAGGACTCTCAAAGTCTCGTACAAAACATGTACACACAAATGCAGTTCAATGTTAAGCTCCAAATCATGATGTACACATTTTTGATTGATTATTTGCATTCGATATTTGTTCCACATTTAAATGCATTTAACGGCCAGTGTATTATTTTGGTCAAATTGAACTGACTGACTTGTTTTTATTTAATTCTGAATAAAGATGTTTATTTTTTTATATTGTATATTGCATATACAATATTGTATGTATATATATTATATATATATATATACCGTATATATATATATATATATATATATATATATATATATATATATATATATTATATATATATATTATTTATTTTTTATTTTTTCCCCTCCTCCATAAAATGAATTCTGAGCAGAATACACACCTGTACAAGCAAAACCATCCAAGTGTGTGGTTGGAAAACAACCCAGAACACGTAAATCGAGGTTTTATAAGCTGAGGTTTCGAGACAAACACACATTGTGTTGTGGCAAAAAAATTCAAATTTAGCACTTAAGTCATCAAAGCTGCAGAGAGTCTTGATTTCGAAACCCCCAGGCTTTGTGAGGATGCCAAAGAAAGTATTTCAAAGAAAAGGAGGTATTTTAGATTCTTAGAATGACATTAAATGCCATGCTTAGAGGGATGGTCTTCATTAAAAATTGAAACAATAAATGATGGGCACAACAATGTAGTGATAGATAGCTGTAAAAATCAGTATTAATTGAATGCAAAAGTTACATGCATTTTATTGCAGAATTATCAAGGCATGAAATACTTAAAAACAAAATTCATTAATACGATAAGATAATATCTAAATACTTGAAATTCATAAATCTTTTAGACAAACTGGTCTTAAACGTTCCAGCAAAATGTTAAAGCTAACGTTTTAAACAAATTTTTAAGTTTTACATTTTAAAGTTTTAAACAAATAAAACTTGAATTTGAATTTGAATTTGAATTTTTACATGTTTAGGAAAAATGTAAGGGTTTGAATATGCTGCACATTCAGTTCTGCTTTTTTACTTCTCGTACTTGGATTTCGCTGAATCAAGCCTGAAAAAAATAAAGAATTAATGAGTTCTGAGAATAACTGCAAGTGCACATTATTAGTCTTTATTTTAAGCATTACCATTATAGCCTTTGTATTTTTGTTAATGCATCGTTATCTTTTCTGCCATTTGAGGCAAATTTTGTAAACTCGAACTAACGGCGCTTTACGTGCTCTTACTGACATTTCTCATCGCACAAGCATTCTTGTAATAGCTGCTTTCTAAGTTCCATAAATCTTTAATGCTGAGAAGGAAGCAGGATGCATTAACCTCTAATGAGATTTCATTTACATCCTGTTTGGGTTAAAGTTAATGTTTCCCGATCTTTTACAAAGGTCACATCAATTTTGACCTTGTCTTGATCTACGTAATTAAACAAGATTTTTTTTGTCATTATTAACTCGACAGTAGCGACACTTTGACGCATACAGTAGTAATAATCTTAGTTATGAACCATACCTCAAGGTATGAAGTCAATAATTATGTCAGTTATGCTAATAATTCTTCATGCCAAAACATAAATCAATCCATTTTAATGTTCAAAGGTGTGAACAGAGTAAATATGTGAGTCTAATCCACTATTAGAACGTTTATTGGATAATGTGTCTCTAAAAACCAGATGGAACCAAACGTTCTTCTGTTTGTCCTATGAGGCTTTTCCTTGGAATTTAAATATTTTGAAATATGGAATATTTTTGTGTGAGTAATACTGAAATGAAGATGGTAGGAAAAACTGCTGGGAATTAGTTGATTTATTTGGATTTTCCCTGAAACTCTGATTTCCATATTTTAAAATTTTCAGTTGATATTAAAAGAACAAGTTTGCTTGTGATTAAGTGACTAGTTTTTCTTTGTTGTCTGCCTGGTCTTGTTTTACTTTTGTATTTTGCCCATTGTGGCATGTTTTCTTCTACAATAAATATCACTTTTAATTACAAGAATTCTATAAATTGAATTAATTTTAACAATAGATATAAATAAACTAACTATGAATGCTATTTATGCTTTATAAGCAAGCATGCTTACGAAACTCAAGACTAATACTCTATAATATAATACATAACTTCTGAGATACAATGTTAAAAAATGTATCAATAACTTTCTATCATCCTATTTACCTTTCAATGTTTTTATTTATAAAGAGAGTTTTCCGCCCCAGAAGCTCCCAATTGAGAAGTAACAAACTTAATCAGTCCCATACGTCTCTTGAGGTGTAATACACCGTGAAGTCTAATATAACAGATTAAATTCTTTTACAAACAAATTGTAATTCTAACACACAGTTGCAGACTGAGGACAAAGATAAAGTTTTAAACAGTCTGTCCTTCTCTCGCCTGCACGGCCTTGATTCTGGTCTGGCACAGCCCAAGCTGATACCTTTATCAAGCAATATTATTAAAATAAGCATCTCCAACATCATTAGAGAATATCTTGTCTC
Source organism: Paedocypris sp. Pulau Singkep (assembly GCA_017309775.1). NCBI lineage: Eukaryota > Metazoa > Chordata > Actinopteri > Cypriniformes > Paedocypris > Paedocypris sp. Pulau Singkep. Next base: position 4,113,143 of record MU204235.1, on the reverse strand, counting down.
TTAGTGGAAACCATAATATTACAAATTATTATATATTAAACATGCGACTATCAAATCAAATATGAACTCATAACTAGTCATAACAAATCATTGACATGGCGACAAAGCATCCGAAAAGTCTGAGAAGAGTCACATGCTGACCTCAAACGGAGAAGTCTGGAACAAACGGAGAGGGAAAGTCAACTAACCTGATTTCACAAAAGCCTGTCCAGATGATGGTGGATGAGGTTGAGATTTATTTATTACATTTATAAAATATGATCGGAAGGAGGGATGGACAGATACAAATACAGATGTGAAAAGCAGAAATGTTGAAAAACAAATGGATGAAAAAGGGATAGATAGATAGATAGATAGATAGATAGATAGATAGATAGATAGATAGATAGATAGATAGATAGATAGATAGATAGATAGATAGATAGATAGATAGATAGATACTAGATAGATAGATTTGAATCTATGGACAAATAAACAGATAGACAGACAGACGGATGGACGGACGGACGGACGGACAGACAGACGGACAGACGGACAGACGGACAGACAGACAGACAGACAGACGGACAGACAGACAGACAGACAGACAGATAGATAGAGAGATAGAGAGATAGATAGATAGATAGATAGATAGATAGATAGATAGATAGATAGATAGATAGATAGATAGATAGATAGATAGATAGATAGATACTGTAGACAGACATATAGACCCTTAAAAGCTGAAAAATGAATGGATAGGCAAATAGATAGAAAGACAGATAGATGGACAAACAAACAAACAAACAAACAAACAAACAAACAAACAAACAAACCTTATACATAGATGTGCTGCAAATGATTAAATGAATCAGTTCCAGACTGTGGTTGGCGAAGGAAATGCTACGTTCTGATATAACGGCGCTGCACTGTTGTTTTCGGCGAGGTGTTTAACGATGTCTGCGGGGGAAATTCTCTCCTGGTCCTGGACGAACAGCACGTTCACAGACCCACATAAAAGGAACCAACATCATGAAGCAATCCTACAAATACGTGAAGGTCCGTGATGGAATGTTTAAGCAAAGCAATAAAACACCATGTCTAAAAAGACGTTATGACACAGGTAAACACGGGTTTCTGGAATGCAGCGGTGTTGGTAATAACACATTGTAAATATATGACATTTGGACGATGGTTGTCTTTTTGATAAACGGTAATTTTGTAAGAAAGGCCTTGCGTAACTTGGACACCATCTTTGTTGGTCATTTTTCATTCTAGTGCATTGTGTGTGTGTTAGTGTTTTTAATATTTGTATGGTTTTTGTTTCATTTACTCTGATCCTGGCAACCAATCTAGAGTGTGTGCTCAGATAAGCAGTTTTGTTACACCCTTTTTGCTGTGGAATGACAATAAAATCAAAATTTTTTACATTCTTTAGAAGTTGGGAAGCATCACTTGAGAAACAGGAAATATAGGTTTTGATTGATTAGATGTTCCTTTAGGGCCTTCAAACTTCAAGATAATGGTTTAAAATGTATTCCTAAAATTTGAGTCATAATTCATATTGTATAATACTAGTTTAAGGTCAAGTTCAAGTTTCAGTTAATTTATACATGGCTATTCTCAGTACCAGACCAACGCAAAGCCCCTATACAGAATTAGGATTAAACAGAGTCACAAAAAATAAAAAAAAGGAAGCAGTAAATGAATTGAGCTACCATGTTTACGCAAATATAAGCAACCCTTCACCCCAATGTTTCCAATAAAGCAGGGTGCTTATATTCCCATAAATACAGTTTTAATCCAGTGCATGATTCTTTTCTCTTAATTTTTTCTTTTCCTCATTTTCCCAAAACACATTTGGTGCTGCCAATTTTAATCACTTAATCAATTTCTGGGTCCAAAAGGTAAAGGACACACCCTTGAGTGGTGGCCGACCAATCAAAGCATGGGACACACATCTACACTCCAACCTATGTGCAATTCTTCAGGCTCCAATTCTCCTGCAAGATTCTGGACTTTGGTAGGAAATCCTGAAGAAACCCTGAGGAAACCAAAGGCATGCAAACTCCACGGCCTCACCATCATCTCATCTGCGAAAAAACCATGAGGGAAAAGCAAATGCGTGTCAAGCAAACAGGTTCAACATTCCTGCGAAATTTCAATCGCAGGTCTTCAAAGAAAAAAAAGAAGCAAATCACTATTATAAAACCTGTCGCCCCTGCTGAGGTATCAAATCAACGATTCGATCTTATGATTCGTCTTTTCTTTACTGTAAATCACATGACGCCAAATACCGCTTGAAAGATTTTAATCTTTCTTGGAGGCTTCGTAATAATTATAAATCAGTCAGGCATTCCATCATGGCCGAGATGGCAGGTCTCTGTCGAAGGGAGTTGTCCGGAAGCTGGATCCAGGGGTAATGAATTGAGCCGACACCGCGTTAGAGGTTTAACACGTGTTTAATTTTGCCGTTCAATGCATCACTCCCTCACAGTC
>MU204235.1:4082061-4107264 GCA_017309775.1 Paedocypris sp. Pulau Singkep | reverse complement strand
CATCGATCTATCGATATATTATCTATCTATCTATCTATCTATCTATCTATCTATCTATCTATCTATCTATCTATCTATCTATCTATCTATCCATCCATCCATCCATCCATTCATCCAAACATCCACCCATTCATCCATTCATCCATTCGCCCGCCCACCAGCCCATCCATCCACAATCCATCCATCCATATCAATATTATTTTTTTTCTTTAGTCAATATAATTAGTTTTAAAGGTAATGTGTTCAGGATCGGGCCATGTTTTTATTCGACGGGATGTAAACTGTTTTTGTTTGATGCGTCTAGCAACCAACGCCGTAACATATAAAACACAGTGTTTGTTTATAATTATGTGCTTTACAATTCTTTAAACACGTGTACGATACCTGTGAAGTCTCAGCCACAATAAAGCAAAATGTAGCAACAACAACAATAAAAATAAATATTAGTAAAATAATAAACAAAACAATTTCAAAAAGCGTAAAATGATTTATTTCTGTTTTGTGCTTTTGGAAGTCAAAAAGCAACTTTTTAAGTTAAAACATCTAAACTTCAGTCTAACCTTAAAATAAAACTAGTTTGTGTTGGTAGGTAATACTGTAGTTTGTTATGAAAATGTTTGTAGTGTCATTCAGTGAAAACTACTAAGGCTATCTACAGTGCAGTTCAGTAAAGTTTGCTGTTATTGATATTAATATTTCTTAGCAGCTTGTCAGATACCGAACCTGTATCTAGTATCTTCTGAGTATTTAGCTCAGAAGGAATTATTTACTAACTGTGGGCACACACACACACACACACACACACACACACACACACACACACACACACACAAATCAAGATGAATTTTATCAAAAATGAATCCAGCTTCATCTACACTGGATCAATATACTGTTCTAAAAGTTTGTTCCTCAATGTTTCTTTTAGTATTTTTTTTGAATTACCGTCATCATTAGAGCTGGTGAGTCGAATTCTCAGGGACAGCAATACAGCTTTACTGCAAAGCCCTTTGAATTAAAGAGATGGATGAACGTTAAAATGTAATGTTTCCAATCGGTTTATAATGAATGTTTTTGCATATAGTATTAGCATTTTTACACACATGTATGTGTGTCTTTTTGAGAAATATTTATCCAGACAGTTACTAAATATGTTTTTCCAACAATTTGCGATTGCCTTTGGTGTTTTTAATAGAATAACTAATTTCTAATAAATTTAGAGAATTTATACAATTAATAAAATATTATTAAACTATATTTTACTTGTGGCGCAGTAGCCTTGTTTGTATCCGACTTGTTCTTTCCTCTCTTACGTTTTTTTATTTCAACTGTTTTATATATTTATTGTTTTTAATTGAAAAAAAAAAAAAGATACGTTTTCTCATTTTGTCTTTCAAACATCCAGTTCTGATAATATGGAGAATATTCTTTTGGGGTATTATTTTTTGTAGTAGTATTTAATATTGTTTTATACTACTTTTACAGTAGTATCACCAGTGGAGATTCACAGTGTCTATTATTATCAGGTTTAGCGTTTGAACTTCCCAAAACAGAATAACCTTTTAAAGAATTGTTTTATTTTAATTTTTGTGACCAGATCCACTTCTTGTATCTGTTGTGAAATACAGAGGATAACGTGTTAAGACATTGTTTCAAATCTTCCACACCCATCTGTTTTCCACCAGGTCTCACTCAAAATGCCTTCCACTTGCATGGTGAATCTGTGATTGATGCTGCGATGGCAATATTAAAATGATTGGTCTCTTTAGGGAAATGAAAATGTCAAGCATCTGTGCCATATTTGCATTTGAATATTAGGAGAATTTCTTTATTCGCTCCATGAAAGAAATTCCACAGGCTAGTTTGTGTTTGTTCAGATCAGGAAATACAAAAGCCATCTGGTGTCCTTCAGGACATTTACCTGCGCATCAAACGCGGAGATGGAGCTCACTCACCAGTAGGGGGCAGAGTTGTATCGCACTGTCTGAATGGGTTTGTTTCACCTTTTTACATTGAAAATCAACATCTTAACATTTCTTGGGTAGAGAAAGTTCACAGAACTCTGGAACAAAGGAGGTTTTGATTTTAAAATGGCATTTTCCTGCTTCTTCTTTGTAAACAATACATAGTTGTTTGGATGGGTTAAATGCAGAGACAAATTTCCACACTGATGTTTCAATTAAAAAAAGATAATATTATCATTATTATTATTATTACCCTCTCAAGTAGTTAAGCGTCTTGTCTGTCTATGCTTCTAAAAAAGAAAACACATTAAAATATTAAATATAATTATTTTCTCAAAATAATATTTCATAAAATATATTTTATTTGTGTATGTTTGAATGGGTTTAATGCCGAGATGAATTGTCCCACTCAGGTTTCAATAAATGAAGTTTCATTTATTTTTATTATTATCATCACACATCTCAAGTAGTTTAAATATCTTGTCTCTGTATCTAAACCATGACTTGCCTCTATGCATCTTAGTAAAAAAAACTACATGTTTTCTAAAACATTTATTAAATGTTCATGAATGGATGGATGTTTTTCTGCAAAAATCACATTTCAAAAACAATATTTTATTTGTGTTTGTTCAGTTCGGTTAAATGCAGAGACATATTTCTCTACTGAGGTTTCAATAAATAAAAGTTTCTATTATTAATATTATTATTATTATTACTGTTATTACCCTGTCTTATCAGTCTGTGCATCTAAAATCTGTTAAATATACAAAATAAAACATTGCATTTTGTTTCTCCAAAAATCACATTTTAATTCTGCTAATCTGCTGCATAAAAAAAGAGGTTTGAGCAACTGTGTTTGATAAGTTTGACATATTGTGAATTCTAAGTGGCTATAATTAAATATTTGATCATCAGATGTTCTTCTTCAAATTGTGAAATCTGATGAAGTTGTGAAAAATGTGGTGTAATGAGCTGGTAACTGAGCTAGACGACTCTTGTGCTCCATGTGTGTGTGCAGCCTCTCCTGATGGACATCCAGAGCGCCAGCTCGGTGGTCCTGCAGGCTTTGACCCAGGCCACCAGTCAGGACACGGCCGTGCTGAAGCCTGCGGAGGAGCAGCTCCGTCAGTGGGAGACTCAGCCCGGCTTCTACTCCGTGCTGCTGGTAACAACAACTACACAATTCAAATGCACCCCCCCCACACACACACACAGTGTTTTCTTTCGCGCACATTATTTTTTGCCGATTTACTCCGCTCATGTTCCATCACTGGTCTTTCAGCTGCTGAATCTTGCCTGGTGAAGTTTGTATTACATGGCGACATTTTTTGTAATGTCTCAAAAGGCTGTTTTTGTGCCGAAGCCAGAATCGATCTTTTGTTTCGAACGACCTTAACTCTTGGTTGGAATCCAAGTTTGCAATGAAAATTAAATCATTTTTCAAATCACTCTCCCATAGTGCTGGAAACCACTCGGGCCTCATAACCGTTTCTTTCCTCCCGGAGAAAATGAATAATAATCTTGGCTGGAGTACAAACAACCATAACATAAAAGTTTAATCAGTTTTACACTGTATCTCATATGAAGACCTACCATATCTTCTGTTTCTATACGGTGTGTTTTTTTTATATAGCTCCGTGCCATAAACAATTTAAAGCTGCCTCATTTGTTCTGTCTTGTTTTCTTTTTGTCTTCTGTTGCAATTCTTTCTACTGCTCTTCTTCTCTATCAGTTTGTCTCTTCACTCTTTGTCTGGTTTTGCTTTTTGTCTTCTATTGCAATTGCTCTTTCACTCTTCCTATCTCTCTGTACTCTATCTCTCTTCCTCTCTTTTTCAGTTCGTCACTTTTTCACTCTCTGTCTGGTTTCTGTCTCTCTCTCCCTCTCTTTCTCACTGTTTAGTTATTTTCTAGTTCTTTTCTAGTGTCTCTGTCTGATTGTCGTTCTGTCTATATTTGTCTCTCTCTGTCAAGTCTTCTATTTTATTTGCTCTATCTCTTTCTCTCTTTATAGGTTTTATTTTATTCTCACTGTCTGTTCTGCCTTTTTATATCTTTCTCTCTAATTTTCTAACTTTTTATTCTCTCTATTTTCCTATGAAGGTGTATCTCATTCTTTCTCACTTTCTCTCTCATTCACTCACACTTTACTCTCTCTCTCTTCTTTTGTCTGTTGATGTCCTTTCTCCATCTAGTGTCTGTCTCTAATTATCTTTGACTGGTCATCTCTAATTATCTTTCACAACTTCTCTCATTCTCTCTTTCTGTCTGTCTAGTTTTTCTGTCTGTCTAGTTTATCTGTATCTCCATCCATCTATACCTTGCTTTTAATTTTTGTTTCTTATTCTTTCTATTTTTTTGTATTGTCCTATCTCATTCTCTTCTTCACACTTTCTCGTCATCTCTTTTTGTCTGTCTATTTCCTTTCTCTATGCAGTGTCTGCCTCTCATTCCAATTATCTCTCATAACTTCTCCCATTATCTCTCTTTCAGTCTGTCTAGTGTCTATCTCTCATTCTATAAAACAATCTACATTTTTCTCTCACTATCTAGTGTCCATCTCTTATTTGCTTGCATCACTCATCACAGATTATATCACTTCATTCTATCATATAATGGTGCCTTTTTTTCTATTTATCTGTTTGTGTGTCCATCCATATAAGGTTCTTTCTATAATTTTAAACGCATCTTGATGGAGCGTTGAATCTTCAATTCACGTAATGATCACAGTGTCCTCTTAATTCAAAGTAGTTAAATATGTCCTCGTTAAATAATAAAAGTCGATTTCATTGCCTCGTTCATGAGCATTAAGATTATGAGCATAATAATTTATCCAAACTGTTAAGGTGTATTTAAGGGGCAGATAAAAAGCGCTGTAAAGCCAAGCACTGTGATTCCAGCCTGTGCCCGAGTTGAGGAATTACGTGCCAGCCAGATGGCCAACAGATGCCAGGTTTCCTTTTGCTATTTATGTCATTCTTTTATTTATGAGCACTTTGGAACCAAAACAAAAATCGATTCTTACAAAACATGCCCAAAAAGTTGAAATGTGAGTTTGAATTGCTCGGAAATGTGATTTGCGCTCGTCTGCTCTCGGTGAAGCTGCAGGTCTTCGGTTCGCAATATTGCTGGAAATCATTTCATCAGACAATCATTTTTTTTTTTTTTTTGTAAGGCAGATAAAAATAGATACACTTATTATATGATAGTTATATAGTCCCAATCAACTGGATACACTGATCTGTCTGTGATGTCTGTAAATATATAAAAAATGTATATATATTTTTTTTAATACATTTGGTTGGCACGTTTACTGACTTGTTGGTGGTTCGAAACATTTTTGTGTGTGTCATCATCTCTTTCATTCTTTCTTTTTTTGTTTTGTTTGTTTGTTTCTTCGTTCTTGTTTTCTTTCGTTCTTTTGTTCGTTCTTTCTTTCCTTGTTTCGTTCTGTCTGTCAGTCTTATTTTATTTTGAATGTTTGTATGTTTCTTCCTTCTACCTTTCTTTCTTCTCTTTTGCTTTTTACTTTCTTCTTTACCTTTCCTTTATTTATAAGCAAAATTACATTTTGTTTTTACTCCAGTAAATTGTATGAAGTCAATCTACACTGACTCCAGTTAATCTAATCTACAAAGATCTATAACCAAATTATTAATGGCCTATAATTGCGATCATAAAAAGATTGTTTTGGAAAAAAAAAAAAGTCGTTTTTACTGTTTTCACACACATGATCTGCATCTCACACTGATGTCGCGATTGCTATAATGAACCTGGCTATCATGTAGGTGCCGTCCACTGTATTATCACGTCATATGACAAAAAACATCATCCAGGACCGTTCTCGTCCTGCTTCTGATTTGTTCAACCTGATGCCGTCAGTGAGACGCTACAGATTCACCAGAGCGAGAACCAACAGACTTATAATAAACTGTTTTTTTCCCCACAAACCATCACCACCCTAAACTCACACATGCACTAACAGTGGAAAGTGTTTACTGAACAACCACATTACCCATCCTATGCAGAGTACCACCATTATGCGCATATCTACTGTACATATAGATCTCTAATGTATCTACAATATTACTTCAAATGTATATATTATGCATAAAAAAACCCATGTGCAATATCATACAACACATTTTGTACCGTTCAAATTATGTCGATTTTGTATTGTAAATGTCTCTTGCATGTTGCACTGAATAGGTGATGGTCTTAATTTCACGGTACATATTTATAATCCACATCGTATATTGTATATGTGCACAGTGACAAAGGCTTTCTGTTTCTAAAAATCATGTCCACAAGCAACCACGTCAATGTCAAACAGTGTCCGTGTTTACGGTGAGGATAATTACCTTGCGAGTAAAGTTTCATCGCAAAGCTGATTCGTTATCGGCCGATTGACTTTTCTCCCTGTCTTGGTTCATAATTCCGACTTCATTCTTGACAGGCAGCACTTAATTGGCGTAAGACGATCATCCTCGCACGGAAAAGCGGCGAGTTTCTCTCATTGTCTTCCGAGACGGTAGAAAGGAGGTGCTGTTTCTTTCAGTGCTTTATACTAAACTGTCAGCGATCAAAAAGCCTCCTGATCAAAACCGCCGCTCTTCGTTCCGATGATCCAGCTAATCAAACAGGCTGTTTTGCAATGAGTCGTAATTAGAAAGTTGGAGTCGTTTTTGAGATGTCAAACCAATTCTCCTACATGGCCCACGGTGGTACTTTTTTTTCAGCCTGTATTCAGAACTCAAAATCTTGAGGTTCTCACACTCCCGTATGACTAAGTCATCTCCGGCTATTTCAGCAAATGAGGTGTTTGTGCCCCCTCAGGCCCGTTGAGTCGCCCGAGGGCTGCTTGGCGCTGCCCATGTTGTCATACAGCGCTGACTGTGATGCTGTAAATGTCCTCCTAAATCCTTTAAGCCCCCAAACTTGGCACAGACTCTCGGTTATTGAGGGTGAGCATGAAATAGGATTGTATAGGAATGGAGCACAATCCCACGTATCACTGAGTTTCGCTTCCGATTTTTCTTTAGGCATTAGCGCTATAGGAATGTCTGTCACGTCCCATCAGCCTTCCTTATCTGTGCTGCTGTCACCTGAAGAATTCTGCTTTGGGTCCGTTCGTCCACCCAGTGGCGGTTTCGTTGACCTTGCAATGTCAATAAATGGCTGTTTTTTAGTTTGGTCTTTATTTTCACATCTAACGATTATTTTATTACCAGTTAATTGATTGATTGGATATAAATATTGTTGCATCTATTAGAAAATAAATCCTCGCCAAACTTAAGCACAAGTGCATTTAGAAATTTAGTGCAGAAGAGCAAGAGACAATGACGTCTTGATACAAAAGACGAGATCGTTTACCGCCATGTTGTGGGCGGGGTTTAAGAATCGGATTCAGAATCTGCTTTATTGGCCAAGTTAGGAATTAATTGTGGTCTTACTCGGGTTTTAATACATATACTTGCCTAATGTAAAAAAAAAAAAACATGATTTTGATGCATTTCGCATACGTCTGCATAACTAGCGTCACATCTTGACGGATTGATTACGGAAATAAATAATCGACGACTTCTGGTGTCGTTCATCATCAATAATATTGATTCTGTTTCAGCACTAATCGCTTTTCGCTGCCACTTTATGGAAGCAGCGAGGCGAGACTCACACCATGCTGCGAGTGTTTGAGACTTCTGCTCCGCTCTAATCCTTGGTAATTTATTATCCCGCGCTGGTTCCGTGTGTAGGCAGTGGGTCTCTTAAGGAACTTTATCTGGCAGGATGGAATGAGCAGCTGAGCGTAGGGACTTCTGGTGGGTACGGTGGTCTTGCGTCACAGTCTGTTTGGGCTGATCCCTCCTGAACGCAGCTGCTACTACATATTTATCACCGAGACTTGGTTTTCTCTAGACTCTTCACTTCCTGCTGGCAGAAATGCAAATACAAAACATACATTTTTACAATTATTTGTTTTACCGTTTTTTTTTTCTCTGAAGTTCATATGTTGTAAATCTTTGTTTATTCATGCTTTTGATTCGAAAGTTTTTCATTTTATTATAGGACTGTTATTATAGGACTTTTTTTTTTTTTTTTTACTTATGATTCAAATTTTTACTTTGTTTTTAAAATTATTTAGGCTTTTTCATTTGTTTTTCAACGTTTTTTTTTCCAGTCTGTATGCAGATTTCTTTTGTTAAAAAAAAACATTAATTCCAATGTAATATAATTGTACTAAGAACCATTTCTTTTGTACTGGTTTCTCAGTTGATCAAGGAAGTAGACCACCTTATATTCTTTCACATTAGAATTTGACAAAATAATTGAACTACACGTAAAATGTGAAAATAAATACGCAATTGAGCCTCTTTTACTCTAGTTTTACTGTTGTATGTATTTTTATGTTGATAAATACCTAATTGTTGGTTAATTATTGATGTATTGTGACCTTTTTATACATATTAATGTATTAATGAATTCCTATATTAATTTAACAATATATTACAATTTTTAATGTAGATTCATATGAACATTTGTCATGCTTAGTCTCTTATTTTTGAAGTTTTGCAAAACGCTTTTGGCTTGTGTCTCACTCTCTTTCTTTGTCTTTCTCAGAGCATCTTCACCAATCACATGCTAGATGTCAATGTGAGATGGCTAGCCGTCCTTTATTTCAAAAATGGTATTGATCGGTACTGGAGAAGAGTCGCACCCCAGTAAGTAGATCTGATTTTTTTTTTTTTCGTGCACTTTTCCATCAAGGCTTTTACTTTAGATGTGACTTTAGATTTTTTTTCCTCTTTAGATCAGCCACACCAAACCATTATCACTTTAATTTCTAAGCTCTTTATATTGCTCTTTATATTGTCATGATTTCTTCTGGAATATTTCTGACCCATTGAATAAATGTCATGTTCTTTTTTTTATGTAAAGCTTTTTTCAAAGCCTTTGGTGGAAATGTAAACACTTTAAACGTATTTTAAAATAAAAAATCCATATCTTACGATAATCTTAATTTCACTTAAAAGTTTTAAATTGGGCTGAATCACATTAGATTGTTTTTGACAGTTTGTTGGTTCCTGATATTTACAGGAGCGTAGATCAAAATCTGGTTGTTTCTAAGCTCTCCATTGAAAGACATTTTCTCTTTTAAAGCCCTTTTAAGATATTACGTCTCTTAAACTGTGCATTTGAAAGATTACACGAGCGCAGTGATTTTTACTCGGGCGCGTCAGTGTTTTACTGTACTCCGCTCCGCTCTTCCTTCTCAGGCTGATTGCAAAAAGCCATGCGGTTGAACACAGGCCAAACTGTCAATCAATAAATGAGTTTATCAGCGCAGCGCTGGTTTCAACCGAGCAGATGAGTCACTCTTCCGATGAAGCGTTTGCGAAGCCTTTTACAGAATTCCGAGATTTTGCTCATGTCTAAGCGACTTTTAAAATTAAACTTTTAACAGTGTGATCAAATTTTCCTAGTTTGTAATTTCAATTGAATTTCGTTCAGTTTTTTACACATTGATTTTTTTAAAAAATTTTTTCATTAATTTTCCTCTCTCTGTTGTCTTTTGAAGTGCCCTTTCAGAAGAGGAGAAATCATCTCTCCGTGCCGGTCTCATCACTAACTTTAATGAGCCGGTCAATCAGGTCAGTGTCTTTGTGCAATCAAAGAAAGCTTTGTGAAGGCTTTGCTAAATTATTTTTGTGGTTATGTTTAGTTCTATCCAGTAATGGTTGAAAGAAAGTGAATACAGTGTGTGTCAGGTATCTGGTTTATTGGTAAAATATTACTGACTTTTATTGCTGAGTTTTAAAAGTATTGTTTTTTTTTAACTAAAGTTATTCCGCTAACTATTGATTTCATTTAAGGATAATTTCACACTTTTTATAAAGTCGCTGTTGAAAAGAACGCTTTTTTAAGTAATGCTCAAATCCTCTCCTTTTCCACTTGAAATATAAGAGAAGCCGTATCATTTTACTGCTGCACATAAACTTTGGCCCTGACAGCTTAAAAAGTTAAAATAGTAGATATAAAACAGAAAATAATATACTGTTATTCTAAATTGTCTGTTTTTAAAAAGCAACATATATTATTTATTATTAGTAATGTCATGTGTTTTTACGTGTGAAGCTGTACACATTTTGGAATTTGGAAAATAAAGAACTTTAACCTAAATTATTTTATTATAAAGTTTTATCAATAAAATCAATAAAAACTGATACAAGGACTTTTTTGCAAAGTAGTTTTGCTGCAGTTATCAAACATGCAGATATTCTGATATGTGTAATATGGAATTTATTCGTATGTTTGTACTTAATTTAAATTTCTAATTGTACTTTGTGTTTTTATGCATATTTTATTACTTATTGCAGGTATAAGGATATATATTTTAAGTGAATGTCTATAAAATACTATTACTGTAATACATAAATACAATTTAAACCAATTATACAAAATCAAAAATATCTATAACATTTATAGTTTAATTCAAATGTAAAAAAAAATAAAAAATGTTTGAAATAAGCAGTTGAAAGTTGAAACCCATGAGTCCTGACTGTGTTCTAACCACATGTGTTTGTGAATGTTCTGCGGGGCTTCTCCTTGAAATGGCTGTTGCTGAAACGTTGCAGATCGCCACACAGATCGCCGTGCTCATCGCTAAAGTGGCTCGACTGGACTGTCCCCGGCAGTGGCCTGAGCTGATCCCCATTCTGCTGGAGTCGGTGAAGGTTCAGGACAGTCTCCAGCAGCACCGAGCGCTGCTCACCTTCTACCACGTCACCAAGACTCTGGCCTCCAAACGCCTCGCCACCGACAGGAGACTCTTTCAAGATGTGAGTGCAACCCTCCTGCTCTCTGTCCATTTTTTTTTCCTTCTTTTTCCCCTTTCAGGGTTCTTACAGGTGCTTGAAATCTTTGAAAATGCTTGAATGTCATTGTTTATGCTTTAATACATAAACTCATGATGCGTATATTCACGTTTACACGAATATAAGCACCCCCCTGATACAAATACAAATGAAAACAAAAACATTTTACGTTTCATACATGTCATGGTTAATATTCTCTTGAAATATGTTTTTTTTTCTTTATTTAACAAACCTAACTTGTGACTCGTATCATTTTGATATTGTATTACTTGAATAATAGATGACAAAAAGTTGATTCTAGTGGTCAAAACTTCATTTCCCAAGAGCCTTTACATCAGTCCATGCAGGCGCAGAGGGTTCTGAAGATCTGTTTCGACCCTTTCTGCGATGACACTTTGGACCCGTTTGTTGTCGTTTTCGGAATCCGTCTTCTAAAATTTAGTGGTGCTTATATTTGCGTAAATACGGTATGCGTTTTCCAGGTCTTAATAATGCTTACATTTTCAGAAGAAGTAATAAAAATATGCCGGGGAGCTTAAAATTCACTAACTGTTTTTCCAGTTTTCTGAAGTTCAATTCTTTTAACTCACTCGGATCTTTAACTCTTGAACAATACAGTGAGCGGATAATGAGTAATTTGTACATTTTGTTAGGTTTGTTTGGTTGTTTTCTATTGACTGTACATAAACTAATATTGAAAGTCAACTTGACAGATGGTGACGCCAAGGCTCAAGGGAGCCTAAAGCCCCACTGAGTGAGCAGTGAAGGATTATGGGAGGCGTGATTCCGATTGCTAGAATATATATTTTTTTGTTATTTTTAAGTAAAATTACATTGATGTGATACGAGTCACAAGTTGAGTTGAGTTTAAATGGTATTAAAAGAAAAAATTAACGTAACTTAGCCAGAACTAGTTTTTTTTTATTTTTATTAAAAAATTATTTATTTAATTTATAATTTCAGGAACATTTTCACAAGGTGCTTATATTAACGTAATTATGGTATATACTTAACCACAACAGTATGGTGCCTGAAAAGTTTGAACATAGAAAAGTGAAAGTGCTTGATTTCGCGCATTATGGATTTACAACGGTTTTGGCACATTGTTCAGCTTATTTTTTTTAAACTTCCTTCAAGACCACACATTTCAAGATGATATAATATAATTGTATGTGACAAGACGGATTATAATGATGCATGAGGCGAGACACTGTCACACAGTGGCAGACCGTCTGAAGGTGCCGGTGGAAATGTCAAGGTGTTAAATTTAACTCGGACAGATTATGGATTACACACAAATAATTGCATGCACTACATATGTAGATCTGTGATGGATCTAAATCTATAATGTGTTATGTATATAAATGCACATATAGAAAAAAAACACTATAAATCACTGTTGGATTAATTCTCCTATACGTTTTGACTAGAAATGATGAGACAACGGGAATAAATTAAGACCAATATTTTAGTCCGAAAATTTTTGAAAATTATATCTTATGTCTCTCTTTTGTGTCGGCTCTAAATAGTCAGAAATCGAGAACTTTCACGTGAAGCTCAACAGTCTCCTTGTTTTTAGTAAAAATGTGACTATTCATGGAACACACAAAATTGTCTTGGTGACCCCAAATTTTTGAACGGTAGTGTGTATATTTTGCGACAATATGGACTTGCTTCATTTATTTTCATTTGTATTCTGGAATGTTATGCACGGGTGTGAATGAGAGTGAATATGTGCCGGTGTGTTCTTGTCTGTGATTGGTTGGCCACCGATGCTGTGTGTGTCTCACCTTTAGACCCAGAGCAGCTGGGATTGGCTCTTGCTCCCCGTGACCCAGAAATGGAAAAGCGGTTCAGAAGTTGAATGGATGGATGTTGCACAATTGCAAAAAATAGCACAATCAAGAAAGTTCAGTGAATTCACTCATTTTATAAATTCATTTAATATATCTATTCTATCAATGCTGTACATACAAAAATAAGATACCATTGTTTTTAACTAATTTTGCTCTACCCTACCTTCATCCATCTATATAGATGTGGTTAATTCAATTAATTCATAAAAAAAAAAAAGTTGAAATACGGTTCATAGGTTTTCTTTTTCTTTTTTTTTTTAAACACATGAGCTTCCCCTACGCTCCCTCCATCTATTCCAGATTCCTAATCATTGCTTTCCTGCTGTATACATCTGCCAATAGGAGGCGCTGTTTATCTGCCCACAAACACGCCTTCTGCCCCGGTTCACATCCCAGGAGATGTGTGAAATCTCTGCAGATGTTTTGACTTCCAGCAGCATTGCATTTCCCCTCCAAGGCTCTTACTGGCTGGAGATAAGAAGACACCTGCACTTCCCATGTTGCAGAGAGACTTGAGTGATTTATCACGGGCATTTTTTCCCACGTTAATGCAGGTCTTCTTCCTGGTGAGGTCCACAAGGTTTTGAGCTGACAGCTGGGAACTTCCCCTAGGCCGTTCCCCAGTATGAGCGCAGGGAAATGTTTTAATATTTCATTGTTAACCTGTAAACAGAGTGTATTAATTCCATTTAATTACGAAGATGCGCATTTTTGTTCCCGTGTGGAGAGTCGACGCAAATTCCTGTCGAAGTGTCAGATCTTGTGAAGGACAAACAAGTTCAAGAGCCTCATTAGAGGAAGAAAGTTCTCCGCAAGAGTTTCACCATCACTGACTATTTTTGAATATCATAATGAGTCACTTTAATAATGGCCGCTTTGTGTAATTGAAAAGGGCGAGCGGTTCTTTATGTTATATAAAAAAAAAAAACAAAAAAAAAAAAACATATTGGAAATTGTGAGCTCTCCAACTTGCTTTTACTTTCTCTAATTCTTTTTTTTTTTTTTTTTTCCCAATAATTTTCCACTCAAATGTTAATCTAAACGTACAAGTGCTTTGTAGTATGGCTCACATTTTTACTCAATTTTATTAAGAATAGTCTTAAATATTAAAACCGGATTAACATTTGAATCAAATTAATTGCGATTATCCTTTTTTAGCCTTTCACGTTGTGATTTTGTGCGAATGATCTTCAGAGAATGCTTTCCTGACAAGAAATTGTACGGTAAATATGATTAATGCACAGTGAGTGTGGGCCATATAACAGTCCTAATTGAGTGTCCGTATGGGGAGCCATCGGTTGTAATCCTAAAGGAACAGCGTTTTATTGTGCAGGCGTCACATTAGCATTGTTTTGTGTGTGGAGAGGAAATCCGTGACTGGCTAATTCAAAGCTGAACTGTGCTCCAGCGGAGTGTGGATCCGCACCGAGATGTGCCATTTATCAGCCTGGCACCAGTTCAGTTCAAATCCAGAAGTTGAGATTAATGCAGGTTCGCTGTCACTGTGTCACAGGAAGTTCCACTGGAATTTGGAATTAGTCCCTGCACTGAAATATTGACTTGATCTGTCATGTGTAGGGTGTTATTATTGGAAGGCTTTTTTATGCAATGTATATGGACTGTAATATGTATTATACTGTAAAATATTAAAATCATCTTTAAGTAATGGCCATTGTGCAGACATTCCGAGTAATGTGTGGATTGTGCTGGTATAGTTTAAAATAATTAAAAATTCACCCGTATCTAACATTTTAATGGGTTGCGAATATCTAAACAGACCAAGTAATTGGCAAAGTAATTGAAATTGTTAATTAGTTAAGAGATGGAATCAGCATTTTCATTTGTCTAATAAACAAGAAATACCCCATTGTGTTTTTAGGTAATTTATTCCTGATATTGGCAAAAGCAGTACTTATTAATCAATTTTTACGCTGTTAAATGTCATGAAAGTGTCTTAACATTTAAAAGTCTTTTTTTTTAAGCAAAAAAGTGTGAATTTTTCAGTGTTCGTATACCTACGTGACTGAGGATATTTGCTAAATAGAAAAATGTAACTAATTAATACTATAAATAATACAATACAACAAATAAAACTTTGAATATCCTTCTTACTGTTGAGAGAAAGTGTTGACAATCAGAGCTAATCAGCAATTAAAAAGCCTAAATTAAACGTTTTCTTAACTTTTTTTTAGGTGCAAACAAATGGGGAAAAAGTGAATTTACTCAAAAGCACAATACTTTCCTAGTTTTAGTTTCTCAATTTTAGTAAAAACGTATAATTGAGTAACATTTAATTCAGTAATTGGATCTGTCTACTTCTTCTGCCACTGTGACCTTCTAGTCCGAGTCAAGCGAAGGCCTTGAGCCCTGAGCAGACGCCTGGAAGCGGCTCATCTGAGGCTCCATGAGCGTCTGTGATTCTCTGCTGCTCGTATTGTAATGAGACTTTACAAGGTGCTTAGTGGTTGATAACTCCAGAGTCACACCTCAACAGTCACAACCGTCATTCCACATTCAGACAACACTCCCGACACAGTGGCGGTCCTCTTCTGATGATGTGTGAACCCATGTTGCGTGATATTTAACGCCATTGGGTGGTTGGTTTTACTTCGAATCTTTATTTTCACTTCGGTCAAACACGTAGGGTCGCCTTAAGTATAAATTATATGTTAACATATTCTAGATATAAAGAGTTGAACACACAGCACCTTTTGTCAATTTGTGTGCGTACACTGTTTTATTGATTTATTTATTTTGTTCGTTATCTCTCAATTTTTTATATTGTACTGAACAAATCAAAATTAGTCTTTTTGCAAAGTCATGTATTTTTGATATCCATCTTGATTTAAAGGTGCAGAATGTTTGACGTCAACGACCCAACTTTGAATTTTTCCAGCTTATGTTGACATGACAAACTTGTTTCAAAGATTCAACAGCCCGGCCTTTGTTCAAAATCTGGATTGGAAATGATGGATTTGACTGAAATTCTTCCCAGATAGTTTTTTAATTTATTGGCTAATGAAATGTTAAGATCTGCCACGTGTATCGGGAGCGTTTTGTTTGGCTCTAAATTTTGGTCCAGCCACCTTTTCCACTTATGACTTCTGTCTTGCGTTGTAAATTTTTCCTGCCTTTATTGAACGAATTCTCAAGCCTTGCTGATGAAAAGGGAAGATGAAATAAATTACCAGTGGGGAGAAATCAGACCAACCTTGAGCGCCGTGAAACTTTATTAAATAAAGGTCGAAGGCTTTATTGACAACTGTTAAATCAGTCATGCTTTCAATATTTTATTGAAGCTTTACCGGTTGCATTTGAGGACGTGTTTACAACTGATATTACGGACTCGAGAAGCCTGATCTTAAACGACTAGAGGGTTTTATTCTCATGTTCAGTTAGGTTGTTTTTTGATTTTTTTTTTCCTGAGGCACTGCCCTGTAAAGATGCTTTATTACTGCAGTGTTCCGACATTTTTGCATGTTGAGCGTCTTTACAATTGAAATCTGATGAGACAAAGTAACAGGTTTTAAACATGTAACATTTTTATTAATCATTCTGCTTTCATTTGAACAGCCATTTTAAATCTGTTTTTGTAGTGAATGATGGAGTTGAACAGACTTCTTTCATTTAGGCATTAAGTTAGTTTAGCTACATCTTTTTAAAAATGTTTTTATCATTTTTCATCATTTTTTTTAAATGCATAAATAATTTGTAGGCTTTGTGTTCTATGCTATTTTTTTTTTTTATTTGGAAAAGTGTAATTTTTACACTTGGCACAACAATTGATAGAATTACTAAATATCTCAGGCACAAACTTTGCCGACTAAATGCAGTTTAAATCAACATTTAAATCCAAGTTTTTAATAAATGTCTTCTTGGCTTTAAACACCAACTCTTTTAGCATCACTACCGTGTGTAGTCTCATCAACCGCAAAGAAACTTCTAGTAAAGATTTAGAAAGAGCAGGAGATTTGCAAAATGTTACTTTCACAACTAATGCTGTAGCCATGAAGCTTCCTACGGGTTGCGATCGGTACTTAAATTCTAATCGTGCTTTGTTTTAAAACCTTGGTCTCATGGTTAAAGTCTTATGGTCTTATGGTTTTGCTCAGTCTTATGATTAAAGTGCAAATCTGAGACAAATGTATTGAAGGAACTTCTCAAATGCGTTTTTAGCTAAAGATTAACATGGAACTTGTTGACCAAAGTGTTCACAATTATGATAATTCAGCTGTGGAATCTTCAGCCGAAACCAAAAACTCGAAAAAGAAAGAACGACACGTTTGCCTGCTAAAAAACGACAAGTGACTCATTTAAATCCCAATCCATTTCCCGGTGGCATTTTTTCCAGTGAGATTGGGCAGTTGTTGCTGGGAGATGCTGCTGCCGCACAGAAATGTACGACTTGTTCACTCGTCGTAATGACGGAGCGCGAGGACTCAACTTTTCATCGCCGAGCTTGTTTTCAAGTTTCCTTTCACGGTGCTAAATGATTTTACACGCAGGAAATAATTAGTTTGCTGCGGATCCTCGATCTGACCTGTAGCTTGACACGAGGCGCCGCCGCCGTTAATGGTCACGTCTTTGTCGATTCCGTTTCCTCACTGCCATCCGTAATGATTCTGAGTGCAAACGTGGCGTTATTCAGAGAAATAGCACGACACATTATATAATATTTTAATGATCGGGATACACTTTCATGTTTCTATGGTAATTTAGCAATTACATTATTAAGCTGCTAAGATGTTTTTCTTAATGAAGCTAATTTGAACATGTGAGCATTCGGGATCTTGTTTCCTCCGGACTCGTGCTCTGGCTCTTTGCCCGAATCATTAGACTTCGTAATTGCCGATCGTTTTCACGTTTGCTAGGTTGTGCTGTCAGTCTTCCACTATCGCATACAAATGCCCGAAATGATGCTGTTTATTTTTATACAAATTTATTTTTTTTTTTGTATTATTTTCAGTCTGCATGAAATTTGCTTTCACTATTACTATAATTTGCCACCGGGTCTTTCCAGTCAGAGTTGCTGCATTTACGCCTGCAAAAAGCCCCATATAGTTATTTCCTATTTCTAAGCGGCTTTTGCAAAATAGATCAGATTTTCAATACTAATTGCATGAAAAAAAATGTTTTGGTGGCGGATGCACAATTTTACAGTCTTTTTGTATCCACGAGACGGCCTTTCATCTGTAAAATGAAGTTGTCGCTTCAATGTCTCCAATATGTTGCAAATAGCGGTAGACAGTTTTAAAAGGGACAATAAATCAGGGGTGTGTGATGGACTTTATAAATAAGGAAAGAAAAAAACCTGATTTTTTTTTTATTTGATGACGTCTTAGATGGAGGTTCAGTGGGTGAGAGTCAGACCTGGCAACCAGGTATTGTAGGTTCGAATCCCAGTCCAGTGGGTTCTACATCTGACCGTCCTTGAGTCACAGACACCCCACACACCCCCGGACCACACGGGTTAACGCTGCCCACTGCTCGGAAAGTGACATTATCTCGTTGGCTCGTGATTAAGATACGATTGTTCATCTCCTTGATTTCTCGTATTTCCGGTATTTTTCAGTTTAGCTCTGATGAATAAGATGCTGCCTTCTCTGATCCACCATCTTTGGAATTCATGGGTTTTTTTCTAATTTGTTGGAGGAATTGAGCTGCTTTGGCTTGTCAGACTTGTCTCCAAGCACAATGGTTGGGAATAAAAAACAGCGATAAATTCCCCAGGTTCCTGTCAAAATACAAAGCTTTGGTCTTATCTTTGCCTTTATTCTGCTTGTAGCGACAGATTTCCTGCGACAGCGCATTTGTACCTTCTGCAACCGAGTGGCTGGTGTAAATGATGTGCTACTACGTCTACTGGGAGATCTAGTTTACAATGACGAGACCCTCAAGTCAGTTGGATTTACAAGGAGAAATTGCATTGGAAAATCACTGTTGATTTATTTACGAGAAATCCATGTGTGAGGAATGGAAATGTTGGTTCCATGTTCCACTTGTGTTTGGTGGTATCGCTGCCCGTCTTTGCTTCTGGTATCGTCAACATCAAGCGTTATTGGTGCTCTGATGAAATTTGTGGTAATGCTGTTTTTACCAGCAGTCTGAAGTGAATTTTTGCCCAATTACTACATCTTAAAATCTAAAAAATGGATTGTCAATTTAATAGTATGATAACAAAATCTGGATTTTAGGTGATGCAACTTGTTGGTTATCATTTCAAGTGTTCAATTCGAGACTGTGTTCGATTTAAAATAAACTTTAATTCCAAAATTCATTCTTTTCATCTTGTTCTTTAAGGCCGTCTTTAGGAATCAAGACAAAATGCGAATAAATAGGCATATATGCACTATTTGCCATCTTTAAATAAAGTAAGTTAATAAAACGTTTTGTCGTGGCGTCTAAGGTGTCTCAGGTCAAGGCCTTTTGTATCTTCAGTCCAGCAGTCACTTTCAGAAAATTAGAGTCTGGACATTTGATGTGAGTTCTGTTTTGTGATTGGTTGGCTATTAATCTATGGTGTGTCCCACCTTCAGGCCCAGGGTTGCTGGGATTGGTCCAGCTCCCCGTGACCCAGAAATGGAAAAGCGGTTCATTAAACTGATAGATGGATGAAACTGTTATTTGGTGTGGAGTATTTGTCTTTAAATCTTTAAATGTGTTTTTCTTCGTTGGTGTTTATTTTATTAGAAGCAATTCCACGATTTACCCCATCTCATAATCTGTGATGTCTTCAGCGTGAGAACGAGCAGCCTTGTGTTTGTGATCTTAATACGTTGTGCACTGCTATTTTCAGCCTTTGGTTATTAACACATTCGTAGTACTGTATTTAGACACATTTCAAATGTGTTGGTAATGAGTCATTAGCAAGAGGTTTGATGCTCACATGATCTGCCAGTACTGTTGTTATTCTCGTCCTATTTACGGCCGCACTGACTGTTCTTTTTAAAAAGCCTTTTAATGGAACAGGACATTTCATTTTTGATTTCTTTTAGGTTAAATTCATTTTTCTTTCTGTCTTTTATTTTCCTAAAAAACTACAGTGCTCTGATAAAATCCATTATTATTCTTTTAGGGGTTATGTATCGCCATCCAGGAGATTTTGATCCTTTTGCCTTCAGCAATTCAAACTGGAAAGTTTTCAGAAGCAGATCCATTGAGTCCAACTTAATGTAGATGGAAAATAACCCTTAAACTAACCCTCAAAATCTCACTCATGAGACGTGTTTCTTACAGTGTGTTTAGGAAGCCATTCCATGAAAACCAGGTTCTGGTTTAATACCTGTCCAATTTTCATTTATTCATCCTGCCTTCACTCCAGTTACAAGCTCTTTTTAGAAAGCCGTTTATTATACAGCCAATCGGCCATTTGGTTTGCAAATCATAGCAAATTGAGGCAGATTCTTTCACTTTTTTTTTTTCAAAAGGTCTTTTTGTGTCAGATTTTCTGAAGAGCTCATCAGAGAAAACTTTTCTTAAATAGCGTTTCCCCTTTAAGAGCATTATTTCCATGCGGTCTGCAAGATATAAACATCGTCGTCTCACCCTCTGAGGTTATGAGCTTTTCCTTCAAATGATCTCAATACGGTCAGAGTCACTATCTGGATTTATTTAGTAGAAATATGAATGCTTTTTTTAAAGCTAATCCTGTAGGCATCGTTTGTTCTGTGGGACTGACTTGCCCTAGAACTAAATTTACGTTTTGGCTTTCTTCCTAAAGGAGATTTATGTTGACACGGTAATGCCTGACATTAAGTGTCCTACAGTGACTGCTGCCTTCCCTTTAGAAATATTTCGGCAGTGTTAAGTAACTGTACAGGACAGATGGCATAATGCCCGCCATCTGCTCTGCAAAATCAAAACTTTCTCTATGCTGTAACCTAATGCGACTTGTGCTGGTGAACTGTACGTGTTTGTGTATGTGTAAGGTGGTTTCAAAAAAGATACATTATTCTTCAGACCTTTATTTTTTTATATATTTGAGCTATATTGAGTCAAAATACATGTTTAGGACGAGGACAGAATGAGAAAGAATTTATTGATACTGATTTTTATTTATATTACAAATAAAAGTTAAATATCAACAATATTTTTCAAAAACAGATGTTACAGTATTAATGGGCTTTTTTTTAATTGGCGTAGTATCTATTCAAATGGTTGTTTAACTCTTTAGCAATTTTACAATTTAATTAACAATTTTAATTACAAAACCATTTTTTTCATTTTGCATATTGTGAACCTTGTGACAATATACATGTGGTAGCTGTTTTATTGCTATTTTCTTCTCCATTTAGTAAAAATGTTAATGTGAATATCATCATGAAGTGTATATATATATATATTTTTTTTTTAGATAAATATATTCAAAGTACATTTATTCATATGTTTGATATTTGTCAATAACATTATGCTGTTACATGTTTTCTTAATTTATCTTTTCAAACATGTTTTCTTAATTTATCTTTTCAAACAAAGTAATGATCAAACGAAAGACCAAACTATTGAATGAATAAACAAAAACAACAAATGAATGAACAAACAAACAAAAAATAAATAAAAAATGAAAGAAAAAGAATGACGTTTCTGTACACACGCAGTTTCTGGTTTTGTGAATTGCGTGCATCAAGTGTGAAGGTTACCAAGACGACTTCATTGGTTATTTATTAAACCTATACAGCAACTATGTTTATTAATGAGGAATCCCATGCCGACAGAAAAGCTGCATACTGATGCCCGCAGAGAAGCACTTCTTTAAGTTTGATCTGGAAATTATTAATATTATTATTATTGATACTACCCCCCCCCCAAAAAAAATCCATACAATATACATATAATCTTTTATTTAAATAAATTCTCAACTTTTAGACCATCACAGGAATTCTTTCCCACAAAGACGGTAGATTTTGCGAAGCTTGTGATGGAACCAAGTGTTCCTGCCTCTTTTACATCATCTCCGCTCTGCACAGCCTCAGCAGTTTCCTCAATCGCTGGACTTCCTTGGCCTTGGGTGCCAACACTTTAATTATTCAGAATTCTTCAAAGAGCCGAGGCGGCGTCACTTAGATCTTCAGTGGAAGAGGTTAAAGCAGAGCGAAGAATTTGTCCCTTCAAGAGTAAAATATCTTTCTGGAATTGTGACGTATATCTAATATCATATAAACCAGTCTTTGTCCAGTAGGTGCTACGACTAAGGTCAAAATACTGACCCACTGCTCTGGGTTTGTGTGTGTCACTTCACTGGATGGGTTAAATGCAGAGCACGATTTCAATATGGCCCCTAGTGGCCAAATTGACAAACTCACTCACATATATTGTTTTGGGAGAAATATTCACAATTTTAGGCAGTTTTTTATATTTTTGGTTTTGTGCAAGCTTTACACAGTCTATGCAACCTGATTTATAAAATGAACAACATTCACAAAGCTCTCTGTAAAGATGAGCAGGGATGCTGTTTACTCACTAGAAACGTTCCACATTATCCTGAATATGCACATAGGTCACACATGTTTTTCCAGATTATTAATCACACTTTTTTCACTTTTTACTTTTTTTTTTCTTCATAATTTTAAATTTGTCCAATTATCTCAAAAACACATGAATTGAATAAATAGAATTGATTGGGCTTTTCTCACTGGACTATTTTGACATCCATCATTAAAATCCATTTATTAAAAATGTAGCCGTTTTTTCTAATGGCTCTGCGTTTGAAGGACATGTTTATTTTGCGTTTCAGCTGGCGTCAAGCATCTACAGCTTCGCCTGCTCTCTCTGGAATCATCACACGGACACGTTCCTGCAGCAGCTTTACGCCGGAGACCAACAGGCCGCTCTGGGCTCTCTGGAGCGCACTCTGCTCTCTCTGAAAGGTACACATGCACCAGGCCTGAAACACTCACTGCTGTGCCCACAGATTACAGGCATAAGCAGCCCAGCAGAAAAGCACATTGCTGCGCACGTCGCTCGATAATTATGCGGCTTGAAACGCATTGCTGTCAGACAGGGGCACACAGAATTGCGCTAAAATGATATGTAACAGCACCTTCTGTCACATTTTTTTTCTTGCCAGCAAGCATAATATATGAAATTTTATCTTACTACAAAATACTTTAAAACCATAAAATAAAAAAATGTAAAACAATAATGATGATACAAGTATTAGTATCTCTATTCCAATTGACAAATAATGCAAATAAAATAAAAATAAATTATGATGAAGATGCTAATGATAATAAAATAAGAATATTAATAATACATTAAATGATAATTATAAAACAAACTACAAAGCCACCAAGACAAGTTTTGTATTTGTAGTTCATTCATGTGATTAATTAAAATTGGAATACATTGACTAATAAAAAAGCTTGAATTGCAGAGTATATTTTTTGACATTTTTTTTTTGTGTATTTTATTTAATGAGACATTTGTGTTAAGAAATCACACACATTTCACAAGTAATGAGAATCTTAGCGTGAGAAAAGAGCAGGAAATATTTCGTTTTTTTCACGTTGTTGACTTAATATAAAAATGGAAATTATTAAAAACTAATAATGAAATCACAAATATAACATTTATAAATACATTTCTAATTGTAATAGTCTGAACACAATCACATACAATATGAAATGCAATGGAATGTATATTTTTTACTACTCAATAAATTATAGTGCACTACGCTTGAAGTAAGCTTTAATATGAGCGTAGATGAAGTATAATGACAATAAGCAAA
Organism: Paedocypris sp. Pulau Singkep; assembly: GCA_017309775.1. Classification (NCBI taxonomy): domain Eukaryota; kingdom Metazoa; phylum Chordata; class Actinopteri; order Cypriniformes; genus Paedocypris; species Paedocypris sp. Pulau Singkep. Next base: position 4,083,849 of record MU204235.1, on the reverse strand, counting down.
AATGCAGTGTTTATGGAAAATGCGCTGTTAAGTGACAAAGCAAATAATTCTTTTTATATTTTATAGATAGTTTGGGAATATAGCCATTGCTTCTCAATAATCATTGCTTCTTTTCATCTGCAGTGCTTCGGAAGCTCACCGTTCATGGCTTTATTGACCCACATAACAATATGGAAGTCATGGTGAGTATTTAAATTTCCATATATATACATATATATCACAACAGAAACACCTTTTTCAATTAAATAGCGGGGTTGAAAAAATTTTCTGCACATTTTTATAGTAATCAATTGAATTACTTTTTAAATAATGTAGAAAATCGTAAATGAAAATGAAGCTTCGGAGAACTACAGCATAACAACTAGATGATTATCCTCCAGTGGATATTGGGGGATGGAAGAAGCAAGTCAGTGTGAATGTTTAATGCATTTCATATATCCTGAGGTAGTTAGACACACGATACATTCAATCTCGTTCAACAATCTCCATTTTTTTTTTTTGACACGCAATTGTGAGTTCGTTTTTTCTTTTCCATCGCGGCATAATATCTTGTGGATTCGGCGAATTTGTGGCGCTCAGCTAGTCTCTGCAGGCAGCCCATATGGTGCCATCTCCACATGCATCTGGGATCCTGCTTCTCGGAGATCATTCCAACCCTAATGAGACTTTGTGAACTCGGAAATACACTACACAAGCTGGATTTCTGGTCAAGCGAGCCGATAGAAGACCATATACATTAGAATCTAGGTTTGAAATGCACTCGGTTTATGCAATTTCTATAAATAACATGCAGAATTCTGCATACTGGAGATGGGAATTAATAACGAAAATCCACAATGCAATCGCACTGATTCTGACATCCTCATTTCCCCTCATGCTTTGAAGAAGATCCCATTTTAGGCATGTCTTATCTAGTCACTGCTCGATCCAGCAGGCCCATTTGTTAGGCTGTCAGGCGGACTGCATTTTCAGGGTCTATGCAACTGACATTTTAAATTTGAGCTTATTAACTGTGGCAAAGGAAATGATGATGGCACCATTATTGATCCATTCTGGAGGTAAGACAACTCAAAATAGAACATTTTCAGTGAGCCGCTGTCGCCCCGGGCGATCCGTCAGCAACTCGGCCACGGAAACACACTCTTCTCCCAATAGGACTCTTGTCTTCCTGGGGTCTCTCGGACATTAAAGTGGTCTTTCTGCTCAAAGGTAGACCGAATCCATCAACATATCCTCCTCTCCCAATGCGATCGTCTCTCAGTACATCTTTTAACTTGTTCGTGTCAAACGCGGAACATCCAGCCTTCTGCAGCAGCTCTCTGGTCGTTTTCAGAGAAAACATAAGTGCAGCGCTGCCACCTGATACTAGACTGGAAAGGGCATTTGGCCGTTTAGAGCAAAAGTACAAATTTAGGCCCCGAGTGTGTTGAACTACTGGAAGTGTGTAATTACTCGAACAACCGTAAGCGGTTATTTTCGCCCGTGCTCTATTGGAGTCTGTGATATTTTTGCCGTTTTACCTTTATATGCAAAGCTTCGATGATTCTTAGACATATTAGGATTTTTTTTTGGCTTATATATTTAGATATTTTATATAGATATTTTCTGTTATTCTGAGTTGATTCTAAGCTTATTGACTCGTGTTAAAACAGAGCAGTTTTTTACTGTCTTACTGTGTTTTATGTTTTGTTCAAATTTCCTAATTAGTGTCCAGTGCGTAGACCATACATTTAACAATTTTATTGTTGTTACTGTTACTTTTATTGTTGTACCCTGAGCAACTCTTTT
>MU204235.1:4062611-4082036 GCA_017309775.1 Paedocypris sp. Pulau Singkep | reverse complement strand
AAGGGCATTTGGCCGTTTAGAGCAAAAGTACAAATTTAGGCCCCGAGTGTGTTGAACTACTGGAAGTGTGTAATTACTCGAACAACCGTAAGCGGTTATTTTCGCCCGTGCTCTATTGGAGTCTGTGATATTTTTGCCGTTTTACCTTTATATGCAAAGCTTCGATGATTCTTAGACATATTAGGATTTTTTTTTGGCTTATATATTTAGATATTTTATATAGATATTTTCTGTTATTCTGAGTTGATTCTAAGCTTATTGACTCGTGTTAAAACAGAGCAGTTTTTTACTGTCTTACTGTGTTTTATGTTTTGTTCAAATTTCCTAATTAGTGTCCAGTGCGTAGACCATACATTTAACAATTTTATTGTTGTTACTGTTACTTTTATTGTTGTACCCTGAGCAACTCTTTTCGGAAAAAAGAAGCAAAAAAAAAGATCGGTAACGTAGAATTTGTTTTCAAATTTGTTTTCAAATTCTTCAATCGTTCGATACTTTTTGAAACAAGATCAAGTACTCTGAAAAATGTATCATTGTCTGACAATCAGTCATAATTATTCAATTCTACACAACCGATTTTGTGGTAACTGCAGCGCCCCCTAGTATGAGACAGAAGGACCATGTGCCTCATCATGTGACTCTTGGCTGGGGTTTTATATTGCAGTGCATTAGAAACATGTCACACACATAGAGTTGTTGTTGTAAAACACTGCTTTAGCTACTTAAATATGGAAATTTACTTTAAAGGTGTATAAAGATTTTATTAGCTACATACAGAAAGACTGCGTTTAAAAATCTTGCCGTTACGCACATGTCTCTTTGTAGTATTTTAACAGTAAATGTGATCATTCATCGTTTTGCAATATACATGTTAAAATGGATTCTACATTATCACTGAATAAAAAAAAATGGTTATTTTATTTTTTGCATGTTACATTTTTCGCCTTTCCTTGCAAGAATGGGGGACGACCTACCCCCATTCATCAGATACAATGCTGAAATTAAACACTGGCATTTTAAAGTATATTTTCTAATAATGTTTTTTTTGTCAGCTGAACATATTGGACTATTTCAATTGTTTTTGCTGTTAAATGCTGCAGGAATCAATAAATTGTATGAAGTCAGAAGAAAAAACTAAAACTTAAAACTTCCAATACTGTCACATGCCAATAAATTGTATCCTTTTGAAAGTATGTTTTTATTTTTAAGATTTTCACGTTTTTCGAACGGTACAAAATACCCAGCGTTACCATCGTATAAACCCCTTTAATAATCAGTGATGTGGTCTTTAAACAGGAAGTTCTCCATTTGTCATTTGACCCTTGACTTATATATGCCGTTAAAGTTTGAGTGGTTGAGCAAAGTGCTGCTGTAATTTACTGTTTGTGTCGCAGAAATTTTCATTTGTCAGGGCGGTGTTGCCAGCATCCTGTGATGATGCAGGTTCCATATATTTGATGAGCGTTATAGGACACGACAAACACTCTAAATCTTCCCTGCCGCACGGCGTTTAAACGTGCTGTCCTTCTCCAACCCCAGTGGAGATTGCCTGAGGCTTCCTGCCAGATCCACCTTCAGCATCACCGGAGAGAAGCGAGGATGCTGGGAGATCTCAGTCACTAAACACACTCGGTACCAGTGTTTCATTTAGCATCTCTGTCTGTTTCCTCAGGGCTTCCTGAACGCCGTGTTCGAGAGACTGAAGCAGTTTCTAGAATGCTGTAAGTATTTTTACACTGACGTTCCTGCTTCTGAAAACCTTCTAGGGTTTAGATGCTCACACTAGCTACTCTTTGTGTGTATGGATTGACGACTTTATTTTGATTGTTAACCAATGCAGAATTCATTTTAGCTTTGCTATAGATTCAGATTTTAATAACTGTATTGATCCCATAGAGAAATTGCTTTGGCCTGTTTACAGTCACTTGTGGAGGAAAGGAACATAAATAAAATACTAGGAACTGAAGAGAAATTGCAACAGAACGTGTTGGAAAAGTTAACAATAGATTATAGAATAACAATAAAATGCACCTTATGGGATTAGCAGAGGAAGGTCAGTTTAAATGTCAGGGGAATTGTGATGCCGTATGCAAGTTTGACTTTTGGCTTGTATTTATTAAACAAAATATCGAAAATAGACGCCTGAAACTTTCTGTTGCTGTGTAACACTTATATGTAATACCAAAATTTGAGTATTTTTAGTGTGTTTTACACTGATCTAACACTTCTGTGACTGAGTTTGTATTACAATTTATGTATGTCAATTCTGTTCTTTACAATTGACTCGAATTAATGGAATTCATTTTATTTTTAAAATTGTGCCACATATTTTGGTTTCATGGCATTAAATAAGCAAAATACATTTCTCAATGTCAATTTTTTCTATATGTAGTTGATATTTAATCATGTATGTATACAATAAGGCTTTTTACAGTATAATTAAATTGGTGAAGAGATTGAGCCATGTTTCAATGGGAAAACTTCATCTTTAACACGCCACACAGCACAGAGAAAATATCTACATTACGGTCTAGGTGACTGTAGAGCTGGTGAGAACAGCGTTATGGTTGTGGGTTTGATTCCCAAGGATGCATGGTGTTCATTGTTTAATAGCAGTGCGATTCACTTCGAATAAAACGGCTAAATACCACGATGTGGTGAGAAATGAAAAGAAATGGAGACAAGAAATGTCTCTTACAAAATGTGCTTAATGTATTTAAAAAAATATGTAAATTAATAAAATAATCGCATTAGTCTTTATTTTTGTGATTAGAGTAACTTGTAGTAATGTGACTAACATACTGGAAAAATGGACAATTACAGATGGTTTATTGGAATCGTGCTGTTTGTAGGAATAGATTTATTCTAACTGTGCAGTAAAATGATGTGATTTGGATTTCTGTCCCCTTGAGATGACCAGGTTTATATAAAAGAAATTACTTTTCATTAACTCATTGAAGACTAGAGTTGACTCGAGAATAAACGTTTTTTTGAAAGTTCTGTTCGTTTTCTCATGTACGACCATTTTTAATGAGGAAAGAAATCCCCTCCATGTGTATATTCAGACTTTTTACAATTTTGCTTCTACCTTTTGGGAAATGAAGTGGTATTGTTGTGAAATTGGATTTGGAGGAACAGCTATTATGATCGAATTAATATTCTGTGTTGCTTATTACAGGCAGGTTCTCGTTCCTCGGTCTGCGTAGAGATATCTTTTCAGTCCACATGTTCAATGACACCGAGGAAAAATGTATTTTTTAAGGTTACTTTTGACCAACCTTCAAATCAACTTATATAATAGAAAGTCCCAAAGTTTCTCCAAACTATTACCATTTCTGCCACTTAATCCAGAAAAAAGTCCAAGCTAAAAGGGATATTGAGATCACCAGGTTAATCCTGATAGTCTATGACGTTCTTTAATGCACAGTCATGCGTGGAAGTCATTTCTTCCTGGAAGATATTTGAAAATCCCAAATTTTGCTAAAGAAAAAGACAATAATGTCATATCTGCATGGTTTCACCTGGATGCACCAGGCCTGGCTTTTTCCCGCTCACTGCTTGAGTTATATATCATCAGATGAACGGAAGCTGGTTGTTATCTGCTGTTGATATCACAAGCAATATGTTTTTCTCGCTGGGCCGCAGGTCAGGTTGCATTCGGCCTGTTGGTATTTCAGTCTGGATGAGAGACTTAGTTTATGAGCAAACAGAATGTGAAATATCAACTTTGGGCCAGATAAGGTCCCCTAAATAATCCAGGCTTTCGGCTTCCATTCATTTCTTCATTCCTCTTTGCGCCGAGAAAGTGATGCCCAATCGCCTTGAAAGGTTACACCGCTCTATCGCACCGTATCCATAGTGTCCAGAGTACTGACTTGTGAGGAAGCAGATTAGCAGAGAAGCAGAGTGGAAATGCTGCGTTCAGAATTCGAGCAGTGTTGTGTTTTGTCGTTCCTGATGAACACATTTAATAGTTCAGCTTTGCCGATCTTACAAAACATTTACATATATGCATCTGGTATTTACATTTATGAATGTAGCTTCATTAGTTACTAGTGGTGTGACGATATCACGTGGTACGAGATCTTGCGTTATCTCTCTATCAACAGTTTTTGAACGATTCGGTTAAATAAAATACTACTTTTTTGCCATATATTTTATCATTGATTTTTTTTTTTTGGGTCCTTTAGCATTGTGACTGGTTGGACACTGAGTCATGGTGTCTCTTTTGGCTCTGTGATTGTTTGGCAATTTTCGGCTAACTGGTTGTCAGAACTTCGCTGGAGGAGAGCGAGTGTAAAATGTGTGTGCAGCAGTCGGCCACTCGTATATATGCATGTAAAAATCAAATACAAAATATAAAAAAAACTTATAAATCATATTTAGATTGTGAGGCGTTCAACTCCGAACAATAGTGGCAGGAACGGCGAGCCTTAGAGGCAACCTTCTAATAGAGGCGACCTTCTGATAGAGGTGTCCTTCCTAGGGTGATCAACAGAAATATAAAGACATTTACAGAGATGTGATAGGTTGGCCACTGATTGAGGGTGTGTTCATTAGCTCTGTGATAGGTTGGCCACTGATTCAGGGTCTCCTTTGGTTCTGTGATTTGTTGGCAACTGTTTCAAAGTGGGTCCTTTGACTCTGTGATTAGTGGGCCGCTGATTGAGGGTTTGTCTTTTAGCTCTATGATTGGTAGGCCACTATTTCAAAGTGGGTCCTTTGGCCCTGCGATTGTTTGTCCATTTGATACAGGGTGTTTTTTTTGCCTCTGTGATTGGTTTGTCCCTTCCAGGGCGGGTCATTTCCTTCTGTCATTGGTTGGCCACTGAATCAGGGTGTGTCCTTTGGCTCTGTGATTGTTTGGGAGGACAACCCCCTGATACAGGCCGTGTCCTCTTGGCATGGTATGGTCAAACAATGATTGTAATTTCTCCTGATCCTTGCATTCAATAAAGGATGACATATCTTTGGAGATATTTTCTTGCAAATGTTTTTTTTAAAGCCATTTCAAAATGTTCTGTATGTAGAGTGTTATGTGTCTGGTCTCGGAAAGGCACGCATTATCGGTTTTAAGAAGTAGACGGAGACTCATCCACTCTCTAAATATCATCATCTTAAGTGAGTAGTTAACAACTGTAATCAGAATGTGTCGGGCACTACAAACAGTGTTGTGATCAAGACTAAATCTCCCGATTAGCTTCCCAATGGTTTTGGATTTTAAGCTTTCCATTCGTCGTTCTTCTGAAGTTTTTATCTTTTCAAGCATAATGTTTTATCGTCATAATGTTTATTGTGTCTCTATGTAATGATTTTGTTTTTGACAGAAATGTTTCTTACATAAACCTTTATGTGTCATGCTTTTAACCTTTTTGCAGGTCGGCAAGTTGGAACAGGCAGCCTTTGCAGAGAAAAGCTTGAGAAGACCATCATTTTGTACACCAAAGTTGTAAGTTCACATAGTTTTAAGTTCAGTTAGACAAGAAAACTAGTTTGAACACTTAAACTTGAAATTCTGAGTGGTACATTGGGCTCTCGGTAGTTCACCATTGCTCTGTATTCTTCCTTGTTTAAGCTGCTGGACTTTTTGGAATACCACCCATGGCCGTTCATTCCCCTCATCCAACGCTCACTAGAGTTTGCAGTCAGCTACGTGTTCACCGAGGCTGGTGACGGAGTTGTTTTTGAGCGCTTTATTGTTCAGTGCATGAACCTCATCAAGATGATCGTCAAAAATGACGCCTATAAACCTGCCAAGAACATTGAAGGTAGGCAGCCTGTCAAAAGCCTGTGTAAGGACTTTGGCACGTCAAGCCTTCGTTTTCCCAACTTATTTGAAATAGTAAATGGATAATGGCCTTTAATATTACCAAGGACATTTTTGAGGTGGTAGAGGGCAGGAGCCAATAGATGTGATGCTTCATAATGAAACCTGGCTCTTCATTCATCTGCTCCCCATGAAAGTGTCTGAAGCAAGTTGATATGAAATAGTTCTTGTTGAAATGTTTTACTGCCGTGCTAATGGACTCTCTGAGACTTTTAATGCAAGACCTGTTATATTGAGCATCACGCATCTTGAAGTTATGTTGCAAAATGCATTTCAGACAGTAAACCCGAGTGTCTGGAGGCCCATAAAATTAAGACGGCCTTCTTCACGCATCAAACACTAACGGAGATCGGCAGGAGACTAGTGTCTAAATACTTCCTGCTGACGGGAGAAGAGCTCATCATGTGGGAAGAAGATCCAGAAAGTTTCGGTAAGTCTGAATTTTTTTTAAATGTCAAATCGTGGCTTAAGCGCGAGGCTACTATTCAAAAAGGTACGAGTGCGACTTTTAAACCGTGTTTTCTCATGCCCAGAGAACCTGAACCGTACCTGCAGCAGTAATTAACACATGTAATTTCTACCCGAGAACGTGGAGTTGGCGGTCATTTATATTCTCTTGGTGTTCTTTGCTGGTGTCATTTTCTAATCTCTTTTGCCTCAGTCCAGTGATTTGTTGCTGGCACTGGGAACGCCAGTCGGCGAATCGTCCAGGGGTCCCGCTGTCAGGACAGCATAATGGCGATTAATTCAATGACTCAGCAGCAGATGCGATTGTTCTGGCCTGGTGATGACCGATGCCAAGGAACACGGGTTGAATTCCAAAACATAGAGGAGGTGACACTGGTAGTTGTAAGATCTTAAAACGTAACCGCTTGTTATTTGATTGATAAAAAATATTTATTTGATTGAATAGTTATTTGATTCAGGCATGAATAAAAAAAAAATAACTTGAAAGTTAAAGAATGGAATAGTATGCTTGTTTCCAAAATAGCATCTGTCATCCTTAAATGCCCAAGCTTTAAATATTGGCATAATTGACAAATAATTAATTAAGTTCAATCATAAACATAATGTGTGTTTGTGTACAGTAGGTTGTTTACACTTTGTTTATGTGTGCATATATTATCTATTTATGGCATTTTTTGGCAAAGTGAAAAATGTTGCATACTTTGTCTAGGCATTGTAGGCCCAAAGGAGATTGACGGGCACATTTTACGTCAAGTGTAAAACCGGACAAACTTTTAGTTGTGAAATGTATCGAAATTATATAAGAAATGCTAAACAAACTGCTGGACACTCCCATCGGGAAAATTAAAGAATCGAAAGCGTACTTCTGGTTCTACACTTCTCTGTGAACCTTTAACTCTAAAGCTTGTTTTCATTGTTTGGTTTGCGATTTCATGCGCAGCCAACAAAATGGTCAGGTGGGAATACATTTGTTCTACACTGCCATTGAATAGAATGCCTTGGCAATGTGTCAAATCTAAGGAATATCATACTTTGCCGGTGCTGTTTATGCCTTATATAGAACGTCTTATTTCACACATTGGCAGTAACATATATGCAGTACACTCCACAAACAGCCGTTATGGTTAGTCATTGGTACATTTTCAGCCCAATCGATAGGTGATGATTTTAACACTTACTGACTCATGTACAGGTTATGTTGTCACCTGCTACTAGCAACGTACGCATAATTTGCATTGGTTAAAAGCCTGTTTGCTTGGCAAATAATGCCCACGGCCACAGTAGTCCTGCCCCACCTGCTACTAGTCAAACTACTATTAATCTCAGGTTAGTCTCAGTATTTAATCTTTGGTGATTCTGTTTTCTATAATATCATCGATGGACAGTCAAACCAAGGTCGTTTATGGGAATACAGCCTGGCACAGGGAGTCTCAGACAGAAGAGTCTAAACCCCCTGTGCCGCTCTCGGACGCACTTCAAAGCCTGGCAACTGTTGTAGATTATCTGAAGGCTGCCGGCTGCCAGCACTGCCGCCCTTTTTAGATTTACTGATTACTTGTATGAACAGAAGCATATAAACGGTGTTCAAAATTAATATATGGACTATTTTTCTTCATGCCATGTTGAAACGTGGAGAAATGTGGCTCTTGCTTTATGACCCTTATGGTTGTAGTTTTGTTTAAATAAATGGCTGTCATTCGTTCATTGTGTGGTTCTTCTAGCATCGACTAAGGGGCGTTAGCGGGTTGAATGGATTGTGGCGGGGGGCTTGCATTCTGCCGGGTTTCTGTGGATGAAAGAATGCACACAGTATGTATGTATACATCAGCGCGGCCTGATTAATGGTATTTTTCTTGGATAACACGGTGCTTGTGGCCATAATGGAGAGAGTGAATGGAATAAACCACGTCACAGGAATTAGCTGCACTAAATCTCAAGCTTGTTTTTGTTTAAGAATTACAGCAGAAAGTCTGCTAGTTCATGTCAGCATTGGGATCTTGTGATACGTTAGGTATAAAGACACTGTTCATTTCCACAGTTTTATACGGTGTTATATTATTATTTTGTGATAATATGTGATAGTGTAAAATATAGTAAGTTGTCATTCTTTTTGCTAGTTCGTATCCATTGACTTTTAACGGCTTGACCTTGGTGGACTTTAAATGGCTTGTCGAGGCTAATTAGTAATTACTGTAGGAAACTCTCTCCAGGTTATGATTAACCTGTGTTCCCTGAGATAAGGGGACAAGATGTCACATATGGGGAACAAAGTTTCCAGACAATAAGTTGAAACCCAATAGAACAATGCAGTGGGAACTGCGGCAGTGCCGATGATCCCGCCCTGGAGGCGGAGCCACTATATAAACGCGGGTCTGAACGACAGGAGACCTCCCCCACCACCCCATCACTGTCTTTCTCACGGCATCTTATGTGACATCTTGTTCCCTTATCTCAGGGAACACGGGTTAATCAAAAGTTGCCTTTCGAGTCGGTCTCTCGATGTCACGTATTACCGCAAGAAGGAGACGTCCAGACATCATCGATAAACGCATGAAGCAGAACACTGGAAAAACCCTGTAGAGGAACAAATCCCCGGGCACTGACGTGACTTACTCACTGTGCCGCCGTCCTAGTCAGGCTGGCATCATCCTCCTGCGCCGACAGCACATGCGGAGCTAAAGAGGAGAGGTCCAGGTTGTGTAATCGTGCTAACGTATCATGCAAAGCCCAGCCTTGCAGATATCGCCGATCTCCGTCAGGACTCCTTCTGGACAAAATTGTCACAATCTTGACTTCAGAAATAATCTGTTTGCAAATGATTTGTAAATAATGCTGTCATGTATGCATTTTTATCCTTCATTTTTTTCCTAATTATTTTGTGCGTGTGTGTGTGTGTGTGTTTGGATTGAATGTGAGATACCCATTGGAAAAAAAAAATGTAACGTTTATAGACGAGGTTGAATGGAAGTCAATTGCCTACAAAAAGCATGTTGCACCATGAGGACTTGCTGGGATTCTTTTTTTTTCAATTCCATACCGTCAACTTTTGAAGAAATGTGTGGCATTTTTTGTAAGCTGTATTGTGTGATGAAATTATTCATTATTTTGAATAGCCCTATATAGAGTATGTAATACAAGCCGTGAATAGCGCAGTGTTTTTACTTGTACAAATCTGGAGCTCGCATCATGGTTTTAGCGGTGAGACTCATTGAGACGCTATTGGTTTCTGTGAAGGATGGGCGTGGTCAATTTTATGCACACGTTCCCATTATACTACTGCGAATTCCTGCTTAGGTACATCCTTGTTTAAATGTATACAATACGTATTTAATCTTGAAATATTTGTGAGAAATGTAAATGTTTGTGTTTGCCTGTGTTTTTCCCCAGCTGTGGAAGAGACAGGCGGTGACTCGTGGAAGTATAGCCTGCGAGTAAGTTCAGTCAGCTTGACTGCTTCGATTTTTATGGTCATTTTTTATTATTTTTTTTTTTTTTTGCCGCTGTGTTTTTTGTATGGAACATTTCAAGTTCCCTTTGCCTGGCCGTCAGTGCAGCACCATACATATTGATATGTTCCAAGGTCAATGTAAGTGTCAGAAATTCCGAACGGCCGAGTTAAAAGGTATCGGAGGTTTGTCTCATTTCTATGGCATTTACATAGAAGGCCTACGACTCCGCAGGGTCATTTGTTACTGCCCTCATGCGACTTCATTTGCATTACATCTGGCTTCCTGCCTAATGTGACTTTTAAGTTCCTGCTTTAAAATGACATTGTGTGACCAAACTTGGAAAATTAAAGCAACACATTGAAGCCGCCTGGACCCTCAAAAAACGTAGAGAGAGAAAATCACTGCAATTAATTTTTATCTGGAGAAAGTCTTTGGAGTTTGTCTCCGCTCAAACACAGTTGAATGTAACATAACGTTAACATGTTGATATTTTCGCTTCATTGATTTTACTCTAAATCATATTGATCTGGTCTGAGACCTAAAAACGTCTAATTTTACACCTGACGAATGTTAAGTTAGCACAGCTTTCAATACCGTGGTATTTGACCTCTCTCGACCCCACACATACATGTGAACTATTGATTATGTTATCCAGAATGATGGATAGCAGGTGTGTGTGTTAGATCGGGTAAATGTTTGTGTTGAGATGTTTCTTCTGTATCGAATTTTTCTTCATGCCCTTGTCATGTCTGATTTCTCATTGCTTTATTCGATATCTCTCCAGCCGTGCACAGAAGTTCTCTTCCTGGACGTTTTTCACAACTACAGTCAAACTTTGACCCCAGTTCTTCTGGAGATGGTACAAGATCTTCAAGGTACATTTTATTTGGATGTTTTTTATTTATAAGAGAAGTGTATCTAAATGTTTATATTAATTTAAACAGTAATTGTATTCAGAAATAAACCAAATGTAATTTCTTTCGAATAACGTGTTTTTATGACTCCAGACCGCCAAGGGCATGAATAAATGAGGCAAGATCTGACATGAAAATGTAACTTTAATGCCCTTTTTAAAAGAATGATGTAACTGATTGGACAAAGTTAAGTATCATTAGTTTTAATTAGAGTTCATATCAAATAGTTTTAAACAAAGAGGTTTCGTTACTGGAGGGAGAAAAGTTCAGAATGGATTTAAATCGAACGATTAGCAACATTAAGCTCAGTTTATGCTAGTATTATAATGAACTTAACACAGACTTTTATTTTAGAAATGAGCTAAGTGATTAGTTGTTTTGTGTATTTGTTGTTTGAGTGTTCTGTGAGAAGCTATCCTGAAAAAATATTAAGAGTCTCCAAAGCCACACAGTTTTTACAGAACATTTTTAAACTTTTTTTTTTTTTTACAGAACATTATCTACTCGTCTTACTGTAAAGCAGTGGATTTTTTTTTTTCATAATTGCTCTTTAAAAATAAAATTGTACACTGGTACAAAATAAATATAAACATTGTGTTAAATACATATAGACATTCAATTTAATACAGCAATCGTGCACAAAGCAACAATACAAAATAACAAAGTAGCATTATTGTTTGGAAAGCGTTTTTTTTTTTTTTTTTTTTTTTTTTTTTTTACACTGAAAGTTTTTCTCAAAAGTTCTTTGTGACCAATTTCCGTAAAGTTCTTTTCACTAATGTGCTGTTCACTTCTCAATAGAGGTACTGTTTTCTGTTAGGCAGATAATTTCCAATTAAAGGACAAGGGGCTATGGTGGGCTGACTCGGGTTGTGTTCAGAAGTGCATTTCGAGCGTATGGTTTTAATGTAAGGTGATGCTTCCAGAAGGATATCCCACTGAGCTCAAGCAGGTTTGAGGAACGTCTAATGAGCTTTACACTCTCATCTCGTTTGATGTGGCTCATTAATGGATTAGTCGAAAGCCCAAATGTGTTTCCCGATCAAATTAGTTGCATTAAGAAAGGGAATGTTGTGCGGTGGCTAACTACTTCTATTTTTCACTTCTCAACAGGCTCTGCTTTAATTCCAGTTGCCGTTCTCATTTCTAAGACTTTCTTAATGACAATTATAAGGGTTTTCAAATTGACTTGGGTATACGTAGGAAAACATTTTTATTAACTAATTTAAATATCTAGTGTATGCTAGTTAAAGCCATTAAATATAAATGTTAGTTTGTGTCTCTTGAGTTTTTAAAGCATTCAGGTTAATTAGTAGTGTTGTTTTATTTTTCCTTTGAGAACTCAATTAAGACGTAGATTTTGATTGGCGGTGGGATTAAGTACAATCATTCTTCATAAATATTTTTTTTTTTATTTTTTGGAAAATGTATTGATTTATTGAAAATACCAACATTTCTTTATGTTTAGTTACTAAGTTAATTTACTTTGATTTTTTTCGAATATAAGGCGCCCCCCTGATTTTTCATGCACAAAATGAAAATTCCAAAACAAATATTTTTTTTTTCTTTTGAATTTCTGGTTCCATTACGTACATTTTCCCTTAAAATATTTTTTTTCTTTTTTTAATAAAGCTAATTTGTGACTCGTGGGATTTCGATATCGTTTTTACTGTTAATATTAATTAAAATAATAAATTAATAATAAAGTCGATTCTCAATTCTCAGCCCATCACAAGAGCCTTTGCACTCCAGTTTGCGCAGGCTAGAGCAACTGCGGGAGGCCGTTTCAAGCTGTTTGTTTATCTGACTCTGTGTGAAGAGGATCGGAGCGAAAGATTATTTTCCCCTGCACAGAAGACCGAGCATGTTGTTCGTTTTCAACTGTTTTTCGGACTTGGTTTACAGCCGTTAGCGCTAATTTCCCGAATGCTCCATTTATTTGTGATTGCTCCTCACTTGAACTAGAAAAATGTGAATATATGTACTTGTATATTTGAAATCGACCCCCCCCCCCCCACACACACACACACACACAATTTTTGAGCTGCTAATATTGGGAATATAATGGCTGATTTTATTCGCATAAATAAAAAAGTACTGAAAGCAAAATAAATACATATATGTAATATGGAATCAACCGAGCTGAACAGTGACTTTGAGGTGGCGGAAACATGAATCAACATTTTTCATTTTCAATAGTTTTTTGTGTTCTTACATTTCGCTTTAGAACCAAGTTTTACTGTAAACCATTCAGGACCTCGGTTCTTCCGCTTCTAGAAGATGAACAATGGAAATCATTTTACCTGCTGTCACCTGAAATCGAGTTTTCTGTTTCTTGCAGGTCCCAGTAATGTAGACGATCCTGTGCAGATGCTCATGAAAGATGCAGGTACCTTCATGCATCACTCGCTTTTATCCCATGCTCTGTGTGTTGGACGTCTATAGCTTTTAACGTCGTGTTTTTTTTTTAGTCTACAATGCAGTGGGCTTGGCAGCGTACGAACTGTTTGACAACGTGGACTTTGATCAGTGGTTCAAGAACCAACTCCTGGGGGAGTTACAAGTCAATCACAACAGGTACCGTCCGCCGATCAAGCGCCAATCTCCTCTTGAAACGTTCTGACCTTCAGATTGAACCTATGAAATGTTTAACGTCCACGTTGGTGAAGAAACCCATGCGCTGCGTCACTGCGCATCAACAAACAAAGCATCTTCACTGTTGTTTTCTTTAGACGATCCCTCACACACTTTTATTATCTCGCAGGAAATGATGTCACTCAGCAGGTGCATTCAAAGAAATGACAGGGTCTAACCTTCCTGCAGATAAAAGACTGAATCTTGTGCTTAGAAGTCCCCCCCCTATTACTTCTGTTTGAGCAGAAATGCACTTTATCAAAAAGAATGAGGGATGAAGTCCAACACCATCAAGTCTCGCTTTTATTCTGTAATGAAATTTTCTGGAAATCAATGGCGGTTACATAAAGGCAGCCAGATCTACACTTTTAGTTTAATGGCTGCGTTTTCACCTTTTGTTTGCCTTCAGGAATTTTGAGTAGTGCAGGAGAACATCAAATGCTCAGAGAGGACAGCCCCAGGAAGAGCTGATATCTTTGTCTGGGTTTGAAGTCTTTTGAAGAGCAGCTCAAAGATTCCGAGATTTAGATGGGAACGCGGATAATCATCAGGCAATACCTCAATGACATTCACTGTCCGCTCACAATGGCGGTATTATAACGCTGGGTGATGGAGCACCTGTGAGCACCTGTGAGAACACCACTAGCTTCTGAAGAGGTCAGACATGAAGTGTTGGAGCCTTTTAATAGCTGCTCTTTATGCTCCAGAAACGGCCATTAAACCCTAAAACTATTTGTTGAAAAAGAGTGCTGAGAGTTAGTAAGTTAGCTTTGTACTTTTTATTATGTAACATTTTGAACGTTTTGATATACTATTTTAACGTTTCATTAATGAAAAAGGCTTAATGTTGTATTAAAAATATGCATTTATGTTATACAGAAATATGCATACCGCTGATAAAAAGGCTGTTTGTATTTATTTTAATTATATATTGTTATGAAGCACTACTCATTTTAGTAAGAAAGGTTGAACCTCACTTAAAAAAAAAACTACCAGTTAAGATTTAGATGTTGATTTTTATTCACTTTGTTCCATATTGAGTTAAAATATTTACACAACATTTGCTAATTGTACTATTTGTTGCATAACCTATTATATTAGACTGAAAGCCAGAGAAACCTTTGTTCTGGTTTAAAAAAAAAAATCTTTGCAAGCTGTAATTTGTAAGTTTAAATATTAAATGTTTTTATTGATCACGTCGTTTTAGATTGTTTAGAATGTATTGTCATTAAGCCAGAGTACAACTACAGATGCAATTACATGCAGTTTTATTAGAAAAGAGTGACTGACTGAAAGAAAAAATAAAAATGTCATAAATGTTTGTCTACAGTCGGTGTGTGTGATGTACGTTCAATGTTTCATATCTCCAGATTTTTCTGGACTAAACTTTCTCAGATATGTCAAACTTTTGCGTTTTTAAAGAATCAGTGACATTTGTTCAGATCTGCTGTGGGTCAGTGGGCTTTAACTTCACAGCGGAGGAATCAAGCAACTGACTGAATACGTGCATGGCTTTTGAAGAAGCAGTCAGACATCTGCCATTCTTTAATCAGTCACTATTCTTTCCTCTCCTGATGAGATGGAAATACCTGGAAAAGCCTTGGAAGAAAGTTCTGAGACTCTTACATCTGCCATCTGTGCCACTCGCTCGGGACTCACTTGGGAAGTTTTAGCTTGGCAAAAAATGTGCACAGTTTGCATTTTACTAGCTCCATGATTCGGCCATTACTTGTCTCTGACCTCCTGCTCCATCATCCCTCACGACTGGTTGCCCTCCAGGCCCTCACGTTGAATCATCCCTTCACGTGACCTGTCAGGAGACTCGGCAAGCAGAACATCCACGTGATGACCTTTTAAACCAAAGGTTCCTCAGATAGTGTTTAAAGTGATGTGCTTGGAACCTAACAAGGCTTTTGGAAAGATATTCTTTGCAAGCTTACGTATATAAAATTATTTAAAAATTTGTAAAATTCCATTTTTTTGTTTTTTAAACAAACTTCATCACACACTCGACTGTACTGTGATCAAATTTTGACAAAATCCCCATCCGTCTAGCGATAGATCTGACTCCTTTTTTTGGAAGTGGCTTTTTTGGATGAAACTGCACAAGTTGTTCCATCATCTTTTTAGTCGCGGTGTCTGAGAGGAAGGTTTATTGCTTAAATTGTTCACATTTTGAAGGAGTTTCCATGTATGTTGGACGTTCATTATCAGAACACTTGGTTTCTCAATCATCAAGATTCATGCCTATACTACATATGATGTCACATTTTTATTTCTATATTCACACACTTATTTAGTGATTTTTAGTCTTTTTGGTAAAGGGGTGACGACTGTATGCTAATATTAGAAAAACATTTATCCAAGACAACAACGTAGAGATAAATCAGGACTTTTACTAGTGATCGTTCCAAATTAATATAACTAAGTATATACATTTAATTCTTGAAACAATCTGAAAAAAATGCGACCCACCTTTAAGTAAAACAGTAAAACTTTAAGTAAAACAATATTCTGGCATTATGACAATCATCTTCATTCTTTGACAAGGTGATGTGACAAATCATGGCTCAAACATTTCCAAACTTCAAGTCGTGGTTTCAGACACATTAGTTGTGCTACCTACTGATCCGAGATTCGAACTTGCAACCACTCAAGTCCAACTTTCTGACCAGTAGGCCACAGCTGAGCTTGATTCTGGACACCCAGAGTCTAATTTTAGAACTGAAATGTATCCAGTTCCTATCTTCTGAGAGACAGTCGTCCTTCCAGTGTCCTAGCTGGGTCGCATCCTTTGGTTCACGTAGGGACTCGGGTCAGCGCTCAGTGACCCGGGACTCATGCCAAACGCTATCGCCTTGATGCGGCCACACTGCAGGCGAGCCCAAGAAGCCGGAGCGTGAGCCATGATTGCGGCCAGTGTGCGATCGCAACAGCATGAAATGACCTTTTCAGCTCAGAGCTTTGGAGTGGCAGCGCTGGTGCTAGTTTGGCTTAAGGAGACTAAACTGTGTCAAATATTGCTCCATTCCAAGCGGTCAGCACGGATTGTGATATGACCTGTTGCTTTGTTCCCGGCTCTGACAGAATGTTCTTAAGCGTCACCTTAAAAGCCCCTGGTTCACGTAAACCTTTGTGTCTGCACCATTAGACACCGTTTCCCCCTCTAAGCCTAAAGTGTTTATGCGTTTTTGTTGCAATTGGGTCTATTTTGTGTACTTAATTACTATAAAAAATTTGTTGTGACATTTTATAAATACGCTACCATAACTAAGCATGAGATATACATATGTATATCATTCAAAATCGTTTTATTAATTATCTCTGTAGTGTTATAGGACTTATTGAGTCAATTAGATTTAGTGAGTTATAGAATGTTTTGTACAATGTATTTCAATTGTAGAGTAATTTTAGGGAATTATGGAGTTTGGCTTTTTGAAGATAAGTAATTTATTTTGATTTATCAGCACACACACAAAAAAAAATGTCTTTAAAAAATGGCATGGCAATAAATGTGTTTTTGTAGTTTTCATATCAGTGTGTGTGTGTGTGTGTGTGTGTGTGTGCATTTTTGCAATTTATTTTTTACCGTACCACTGTAAATTGTTCTTCTGGAACTGATGAATACTTTTATTTTGGATTAAGTCTGCTAAGGCATTCCAAGTCTGTCGTTTCGGGATGCGCGTGGAACAGCGCATCAGACTCTCCGAGGTTGTGAGGTTGAACTTTGAAAACAAACACATACGGCGTTTGGGTGGCGTGTTTCGTTTTAATGATTTGTTTCTCATTAGACGTGTCTAACTGTTGGTGTGGCGCCGCCGAGAGCTCATTTAGGATGACATGGCGGTTGAAAGCGTTGATGGAGGACACTTGAAACAAGGTTTTGATTCGCAGTCTCTCTGTCAGAGCCAATTTGGCACCAAGCAGCGAACGGCCGCGAATCGCCAACTCTCGTTCTTTTAAAAACCCAAGTGATCACACGTACAAGTGAAGCGTACAAGTGTCGTCCTTTTAGAAAGCGCATCCTCTACACGCTCTTTCCGTCACTGTTATCAGCGCGAGAGCGACGCTTCCTGACACTTTCTGTTTTTGACGCGTCTGAGCCACTTGTCGTCTCTAAAATCAGTCCGTCGCTGTCAAGGAAGGCAGAGCACAATGCCGGCTAGGTTTTTGTGCATTGTGAGGAAGACGAGGAAAAAATACCGAATGCTCTTAATGTGCCAATAGAACGTCTAGCTTCTTCTTCTTCAAAAAAGGGAAAATAACACCTCAAAATGAAGTTGGAATCCACGGGTATTTCTAGAGCATTTTTTTTATGTACAAGAATGCTTGCTACAAGAGGTCATAACTTAATCATAAAATTCAATTTTCTGTGCCGTCGCCGCTCTTGGGTGCATTTAATCGTTTTTCCGCCAGGCCTTCGTTCTATTTTTCCGGAATGTATTTTTCACAGTAATAATATGAATGTTGTCCACGGAGACCTTGCTGTCAAACCCCCCAGAGAGGGATTTTTTTTTATTTGATTTTAGTTTTTTTTTTTCCCTTTTATGATTGACATTTATTTCCGAAGGAGTGAAAGAACATTGGCGCGAAGCAGGAAGTTACATAATGATGATTCATTAACCACTTAAAGCTGAAAGTTCAGGCATAGGATGCTCAGCGGTTTACACGCTTTGCAATAACGCCGAAGCGACATCATGGCATTTCCTCGTGTAAATAAAAGTGTGTACGTTGGATTTGCGGAACATTTTCTTGCATGTCAAAATACTCCGGAGGCAAAAACATTGCGGGACTGGATAAAAATGTATAAAACACAATAAAGCTAAATTTTGTTTACCCTTAAATATGGATAAACTGATGAGTTTATTGTTCCAGAATAAAAATCTTCAACATTAAGCAACTTTAAAAATTTCAATGAAAAAATTTATTCCATAAATGTATATTCTGTCTAAATTATGCAAGCCAAAAAAAAATAAAAATGTTGCAAAAATAATTCAGAAATGCGTTAAAAATACCACAAATGTTACTATTAACATTCTATGGAATGGGAATAGGAATAGGAATAAGGCATCTAAAGCACTGCATTATGAGATCTGTAGTTTTGGTAATTTCATTTCTTCTGGTTATTCTTTTATTTGTCTTTTATTTTTCTTTCATATCTTTATTTAATCATTTTTTCTTTATTCCCTTAATCTTTTCTTGTTTTCTCTCTTTTTGGTCTAAACCGCATGTTTTTTTTTTAGGCATCTTTGAAAACCGAGCATCTTCTCGTTGTCCAGTCGAGCTCTTGAATGTAATCAAGTAATGCAGGCGTTTGCGTTGGACTGATGATTTGTAGCTTCTCTATTGTTTTTTCCCTCTGCACAGCTAATGTAATGAAGTTGGGTGGACATTAGGCAGAGACGGCATTGTGTTCCACACTGAAGTTTTTATTACCGCCGACTCTAATGACTCTGTCGTTCACTGGCAAGCGGACGAGAGCTGGTTAAACCGCTGGCGCGCTCTCTTACTTTTTATCTGTGCCAATGGCGTAGCAGTCTGTTTCTCCAGATATGTTTTTCTTCAAAAAGACCTTGGAATGGTCTGCGCAGTCTGTGGTTTATTGTCTCTGGTGACCTGAGAGATCGCCGGGGCTCGGGGTGATTTTTCCAGACTGATCTAGAAAAATGGCTTTGCAGTCGGGAGCGTTGGGTTGGTCAGTTCTGTATTGCTTACTGAAGCACGCACACGTGGGGCTGATGATCCTCACGTCTTTTTTTTTTTTTTTTTTTTTTTCCTAACTATTCTTTTTGAAAGCTGTGTAAAATATTTATTAAATCATGAAATACCAAACAGCTTATTAAAAGCAATATAGAAAAATAAAGGTGGATCATAAAAGCATGCATTTTTTATAAGCTATGCATTCTTGGTGTGGTGTATGGCTTTATTTGGTTGAATGACATTCCGGATGGGGATTGGGAAATCATATGCATTTAAATGGGGTCAGTGCAATCTTACACTTATTACCAGAGTCGTAATTGATTGGGAATTTGAGGAAACGGGGATCTGGCACGACATCCATGGCTGCACATGATTCTGTAATGTTTTTCAATGCTTGACTAACTTTTTCTTTGCATTTTAATTGTGATCCTTC
>MU204235.1:4051193-4062511 GCA_017309775.1 Paedocypris sp. Pulau Singkep | reverse complement strand
AATGACATTCCGGATGGGGATTGGGAAATCATATGCATTTAAATGGGGTCAGTGCAATCTTACACTTATTACCAGAGTCGTAATTGATTGGGAATTTGAGGAAACGGGGATCTGGCACGACATCCATGGCTGCACATGATTCTGTAATGTTTTTCAATGCTTGACTAACTTTTTCTTTGCATTTTAATTGTGATCCTTCAAACGCGTAGGGATGTTTTTTTTTTTGGCATGCAGTAGATGGAGCGTACAGTTCTATCTGTCACACGCGTAATTTAGATGATTTGCTATTCAATAAGGCAGAATGGTTCGATTTTTGGTGGTCACGTGTACATTGTAGCAGAATATTTGATGCATTTCTTGCAGTACGTGATGTATTAGTTCAATGTTTGTCTTTTGTTCTCTCTCGTGCACTTTCTGTTAGAGTCTGTGTCTGTCTATTTTTCATTCTTTTCTTTCATCCATTTTTTTTTCTTTCTTCCCTCCATTTTTTTTGGTTTCAACCAACCTTTTTTCTTTTGTCTTCTCTCTTAATTTGCTCATTATCCTTCTTCTGACATTGTCTTATTTCTTTTCTTTTTTTTTTTCTACTTTTTTTTGTCTTTGTTTTTTTTCCATATGTCCTGTCTTCTTTCTTCCTTCACTCTTTCTTTGGGAGTCTGTCTGTCTGTCTGTTTTTCATTATTTTATAGGTCTATTTTTTCTTCATTTTTTTTATTCCCTTTTTTCCATCCATTTTTTCTTTCTTCAATCTTATTTCTCTAGATTTGTTATTTATTTCTATTTTCTATCATTCTACGTTTTTCTGTCTTTGTTTTTTTTTAATGTCTCTTCCTCTAGATATTTCCTGTCTTCATTCTTTCTTTTTTCTTTCATTTTTAGCATTTTAGCATTAAAGAATAACTTCCTTGAAATGTTTAGTCCTTTAATGATATAATTACACGTTTCAAAGACTAAACTATTTCCTAAGGTTGTCTCTTTGCTGAGCTTTTTGCATTTTGTTAGACTAGTGAACATTTATAGCGACGGTAAGCAATTCAAAGAAGAATCTGTATGGATGCTGATCTGCTTCCCTGTGCTTTCAGGTACAAGTTGATCAGACGGCGTGTAATCTGGCTGATTGGCCAGTGGATCTCTGTGAAGTTCAAACCAGACCTGCGGCCGCTGCTGTACGAGGTGATCCTCAGCCTCATGCAGGACCCGGATCTAGTGGTGAGTGAGCGCTTCTGTCGGCAGATACAAAGGAGAAAAAAGCTGAACAAAAGAAGCCTAATAAGTGATGCCGCCATTGTGTTTTTTCGCATTGCCTTAGAACATTAACAGATTTCTTTGTGATCCAAAGTAAGTCTATGTGAACAAGTTGGTTGGTTGATGTTGTCTGTTTATCATGTTTTATTGCATTATTTCTTTTATTGTAAATACTAGCTGGTGTTTTATTTAAAAAAAAAAAAAACAAAAAAAAAATTATATATATATATATATATACCTTTCAAGAAAGTAAAGTGAATTTAGATGGACAGATATTGTTTATAAAAAATGTTTTAATTTCCAAATGTAAAGCAAAAACCGCTGTTATACTTGACTGAAGTCAATTTTTTATTCAAAATGATCTTAAGTTAGGGCATTATTAAAACGGGATAACATTGTATAACTTAAAACATTTTATATTATCTTATTTTTATAAACATAAGTAAATATAGTTAGTTATATAGTGTATATAATATAAATATATAGAGTATAGGATAATTTTTTTATATACTTTTTTTTTTATATATAATTTTTTTTACACAGCTGTGTTATTGATATATTCTTATGTCATGATCCAGAACAGCTCAACAAGAGTTTCAACTCAATTCAAAATCAACTCAACAAAATCAACTCAATTGCTAATTTCGAAAAGTCCGAACGGTTGTTTGAATGATGGTTGTAACTGTAAGCCTTTATTCTGCCGTGTATTCGGAGGCTTCCTGCTGCTGCTCTGTCACTCCTTTAATTCAAGGACGTTCGCAAGTCAGTAGGTCAACAGTCCCTCAGCAAGCGGACGGCCACACGCGAATGTGGTGATATGCATGAGAGCTGAGTGAATTCCCAGCGAGCATTACCAAATATTGACTTGCTTTCTTAACATCCAAAGTCTTGACAAATCACCCATTGGCTGGAATCAATACTGTCGTACCTAATTAGGGACGCGTGAGGCCTCTGATTGGCCGCATTGTGTCCTGGTAAATAATGAGAGGCCATCATTAGATGCCAGCGTACGCACCCGCCATTAATCAGCACTAGCAGCAGCAGCTAATCGCTAATACAGCTGCCACCGGCCGATGGCGCCCTGCAGCCTGGCCACATTTATTTGAAAATCAATTTCATGTGCAGTCTGTGCTATGGAGAATCTCTTTAGACGTTTGGGAGACGTTTATTGCAGGTATGAAAACATTTGGCTGAGGGTTTTGTGATACCTTTTACACACTGGCACCAAAAATCCTGTTAAAAAATCTAATTAAGAATTCAAAAACTGGAGTGTGATGCTTTTAAATGGCGTTGTCGGTTTGTGATTCATGATTCGTTCCATCCGATGAGTGATGAACATGTTCGGTCATTACAGCAAGAGTGGACGCTGAAGGATGTGTGACCAATGATGGGTTTTTGGTCATACTTGTGGAATTTGGACAACTGATGCTGGGTTAAAAATTCCCAACTTAGACTTATATTGTAAAATCTCTTTTTTTCTTATTTTTGTTTTTTTTTTTTCCGCTCGTCTACCTGTCGTACCGTTTCTCGCTTGATTGCATTTGCATTTTATTATGCTTCTACATTCATCCGTTTCTGTTATTTTGGTTGATTATACGCTCCAAGCTTACAATATACATATACGGACACACACAGGCACACACACACACACACACACACACACACACACACACACACTCATTTGCATCATTTTAAGTGCATGTGTGTGAGTGTGTGTGTAAGTTTATGAGTTCAATATGTGACTCTGTTCTGATGCCTTAATTCAAGAATAATCAATATATATAATTCAGTAAATAATCCTCCTATGTAGTTTGTGTGTTATCAGTGCTTATCATCGGTATATTAATGCCTTGATTCAATTGGTTAAAGCCAGCCAATTAAAGAGGTTAAATTTGCTCCACCCTGCACAGAATTGACTCTGACTCCGCCCACGTTACAATAAACCCACAATTTACATTTAAATGGTTGTATTTTAAATGAACAACAAGAGTTTTGAGATGAGTATTTAGCATAATGTATTTCTTGTTATTAAAAACATCAAAAGATGCTATTGCTTAGAAGCCCTCTATCAATAAAGTCAACAAATCTTGCATTCCTCCTCTTTAATTGGTCACATAAAGTATTCCTGCCCTGAAATTGCGCTGCGGATGAATTTCTTCCATCTCATGCTGTCATACTTCCTGCTCCTAAAGAGTGCTTATTTATTCATTGTTTTGTATATTGTATTTATGGAAGCCGGTGCCATCTAAGCAGCGAGGCGGATGTGCAGCCCACTCTCTCATGTCATGTCGGCCCTGTGGGCTGCCAAAGCTCAGCATATTCAGTTTAAATATTTCAGTTGTGGAAATGACAGACCATTAGCATGCAGCTCAAACGTCTGAGAGCTTCCCGCCGAGCGTACGCCGGGCTGTTTGTATGTGTATTTATGTGCGTGCCACAGGAAAATGGAGTCAGAGACTGGTAGAACGAGGCAAACCACGGGCTCACCAAACACTATTAACTCTCCTTTAGCTCCGCAGCTGCTGGATGTTTGCATGTGGGAGTCCAAATAAAGCAGCAATGTCTGCCGTTAACACATCCACGGGAGAAGAATTTTGCTCCGCGCACCTGTCCCGAGAGAAGTCGGATGCTGTTACGTGACTTTGTCATCTAGATTACCCACAATGCCAAAAAATATGCGATTTTTATTGTATTTTATTATTTTTTGAATGGTTAACTGTTCTCTAATAGATTGATGTAGATCAATAATAATGTGCCTATATCATTGGTCTATCATTTTTTGTATTTTTAACTTTTATAATTTTCTTCTAATCCAACTTTTTGGCAACACTTTTTTCCCCCCATTGACTTTGAATTGTAGTCAATTTCAAGCATTCTGGTTTCATCTCTTTTCTGTGCATCTTCAAAAAAATTTCAATTCAACTTTTATGCTTCTCTTCCTGTTCAAATTGTTTTTTTTTTGCTTATTTTATGATTTGCCCATTGGTTTTGAATAGCTTTCATCATCCATTTTCTTTTCCACAGCTTATTCTTTGTTAGACTTTTCGAGCTTTTGCAATCCATTTTACTGTCTCCCTTAGTAGTAATAAGTTTCAGTTTCAGTAATGAATTTCAGTAGTTACAGTTTGTCAATGCTTTTATTATTGCGTTTCCTTGTTTTTACTTGTCAACTTTTATCTTTCTTAATTGTGTTATACATAGAAACGTAGTAAAATTCAACACAAGTAAAATTTTGTGTTTGGTGTTGTGAAAGGACATACAGTTTTAGACTAGTGTTATTGGCTCTCTAATGTAACTTCTACAGAAATTCCATCGTCAAGCTCATTTCTTTGCACCTCTCAGTGACAGTAGATTCACAGTCCTGCAACATAAAACAGAGAAAACCAGCCAAGCAGTTAAAAGTTTAGTTTTGGCCGCGGTAAACGGAGTTTAAAGTTGCGATCGAAATGATGAAAGTGAGATTATAGTGGTTGACTCTCCCAAAGTCCGGGAGCGGCCTGACGTTCCGTAAAGATGGATTGAAGAAAAGCTGATGAAGAGCAGAAAGCCCGGAACGATGTTTAGGGTTCGAGGCATCGAGATTTATGTGTGGAATTCAGCTTCTTTAGAGCCTTGAAGGTGTTGAGATACAAAGTCGGTGAGATGTGTGCGAGGGTGATGGAACCAGCAGTAGAGTTCTGAACTATGGTGATCATATAGAAATCAATGGCATTAAAGAAAGGCTGAGGGAAATAAAGGACGCTCAGGGTTGAAGAAACGTTGCTGCACCATTGGAGGAAAAAAAAATCATCAAGTGCACAAGCCTTTTATGAAAAAAGTGAGTCGGTTTCCTTTTGAAGTAATGGGGGAAAACAACTAGGGTGTTATTTGGTGTGCGGGGGGATCACGCCTTCCCTTGAGACAGATGACCGTTAAAAAAAAGCATTTCTGTGTTCCAATATCGGTGGTGTTTGAAAATATAATGGTTGCTACAATGTAACTTTGGTTTACAGAGCTGTAACCTTAGTTCAACCTCGCCCAGCTAAGAGACGGCGCCTGAATAGATAGTTCACTTGTGTGCATTAACGGCGGCGTCCACATTCATTGCCTTTCACGGACGCACGCCGTGTTAGCTGGGTGAGCCATCAGGGCGGCGAAGGTTCTGTCATGTCAGTGTTGCCGGCGTGGAGTTTGATTCGTCCTGACAGTTTCCACAGGGTTGTGAGGCTCAAGGCGAACACGGACCAGCCGTACGTGTGCTGCAGCATCCAACAGCCTTGGAGACTTTTCCCGTGTTCACCTGCCGTTGTGAAGATTTATTATTTCATTACAGTCAGCTCTTGTTTTTATGGAGCGATAATGCGGACACACGATTTGTCGATATGCATTTGACGAGCGCATACCGACAGGACTTGAACTGATTGTGAATTCTTGTGAGGTTTTTTTTTTTTTTTAACCTGCCAATCAGCGTCAGTGGGCGGGTCTAATGCAAGGTTACTCGTATTGGCAGCGATTTTTCTCGTAGGCGACTTGTGACTATTGACAGTGGAACATTGACAGTGTCTAGTGCAACAATGAGATGGTAAAAATTCACTCATGTTTTCATCTTATTAACAAAAATAATTAAATGTAAAACAATAGTATGAAACTTGATCAATAAAGCAACTAAGACTTCTATTTTGCTATATAAAACCGGAACAGTCTTCTAAATGTTTAAGGAAAAAGTAATTCGTCTTCTGACGCAAAAGATGGAAAGACTGATGGTCCGTGTTTTGATTGAAATGGAGAAAAGTCCGTTTTCATTCATGGGGAAACATAAAAGCGCTCTGAATCGACGTCAGAATCTCAATCTCCCACAGTGGAGATCAGTGTTTTAATGTTCTCACTGGAAACTTCTCCCCGACATGCGTTTATTAATAAAGCGACGTGTTGTAAAATCATGACCATGCAAGCGCTGCGGTTCTCTGTACAGACTGCTGATGCTCTGCCAGTGACGTGGAGTTCTTGCTACTAGAAGATCATTTATCTTGCATGTTGTAACGTCGCCTTAACACTATTATACAGTGGAAATGAGATTGGACTGGTTCTATTTCATGGTTTGCCAGCTTGAAAAGAATAGACTAATCGCTTCCGTTTGCACGCGTCCTCATACATATATACAGCCTGTATTTGCAGGAGTTGTGTCCTCGTGCAGCGAGGCAGGCGGAATCCGTTTTCTACAGCTTAAACTTCTAGCTTCTTTTCCCACGTCACTCTATTTCTGTGAAAGCATACATTTTTTTTTGGAGGAAATGTGGTGATCTACTTGAAGAAAATTGGAAGACATGTTTAACACGGAACAGGTTTTATGATTTCATATTAGGGATTGCAAGAAACCTTGTCACTTGGTCAGGCGGATAAACTGCAACTGAAACTGATTATGAAGGAAATTAAACTGAAACTGAAGGAATTACATTTTGCTGAAAGTAGTGTCGTGAAAAGGCAGAATGGAAAAAAAAAAAGTATGTACCCGTCATATCAGACAAGACACAATTGTTTTAAAAAGTTTAATTACATGTATGTTTCGAGAATAATGAGAAAGCACCATTTCGTTTTTTTAAATGAATTATATATTATACTTGTTTAAAAATATACTATTAACATAATTATTATTGTTATAGCCATTTGTAATAATTATAATAACAAGAACAATAATAATAATAATATGAGTATTTGTAAGGCGCTTTTCACAGTCTCAAAGCGCATGTGTGAATATGTAAGGGAATTTTTGCTTTTTATTCATATGATCGTCAGGTTGTTAATGTTTAAGTAAATGGCTATGATTATCACTATGACTATGACAAGACAAGACCAAGACCATTTGATTATTCTATCAATTTTTTGCTTATCAAGATTAAGATTTTAACACCATTTAATATAAAACCCTGTCATTATGTTTCCTTTTACAAATGTACTTTGTTTTGTTTTACCAATTGCATGGAAAGTCTAAAAATAAAAAATGCAATAACAGTAATTTACATTTTATGATTGTTGACTTTAACCCTGATGACTTTTTAAAGTGTTTAAAAGCATTTAAAGCATTTAACTTATGAGCTCAGTGCTTTTTTTTACAGTAATTTAAAAAAAATCAAGTTAAATTTACATTGAATTAAATTTAATTAATTACCCACCTTTACAGTCGACAATTTAAGTTGGTTTCCAAGTTTTCCCAACCCGCAGCAATTCATTGATGTATTTCGATGTGAATTATTTAATTAAAACCAAAAGATTAAAAAGGTTTCACTTATTGTAAAGTTCTTTTTGATTTTTTTTTTTGAGCAAGTAAAAAACTGATTTTTGATTTGAAGCAATTTCTCTGAAACAGAAAGAACTATGATTAAAAGAAATTGTGTGTGCGTGCGTTCGTGCATGTGTGTGTGTGTGTGTGTGTGTGTGTGTGTGTGTGTGTGTGTGTGTGTGTGTGTGACGCCTCATGAGGGATTTACTTCTGCAGCTGTGTCTTCAGTGATTGCTCCAGGCGACTATTAGCTATTATTCAGCACCTTCTCCATCCACAGGAGCTGAAGGAAGCAGGATTATAGATGCTCATATCCATAACACAGGCAAGCTGAGCGCGCTGATAACACGGCGGCAGGCAGGGTGCTGATTGGCCGCTCTGGTTGGTCAGGTTGCACGTGGAGTCATTTGACATCTGCAGACAGACGTCTACCTTGTTAAAGGGTTACTGTCACCAAATCTCATCTTCTCACTCACACGTCTTTCATATCCCCTAGGTGGGCGCTCTGTTCTCCGGCAGAGAAGCTGAGTGCTTCCATTTCAGCTAGTGTTTGATGTTTCATGCTGCAGATGTCTCGGAGAGAAACGCTTATCTGCGCTGTTATTCTTCCGTACAATATGTAAGCTCCACCAAAGCCCTTTCAATGGAGATAGATTATGTTCAGCAATGGTTGACTTTTTTTTTTTTTCTTATTGTTTCTGTTTCCTTCATTGCAATGTAAATGCCGTTACAGCTTTTTTTCACCAACGTGTGTGCTATTTTTTTTTTGTTTTTGGTACATGTGTCTATTTATGTGTGTGTGTGTGTGTGTGTGTGTGTGTGTGTGTGTGTCCTCGCATGTGTTGAATGGTCACTTTGTCGTGTGACATGTACTGTATATTGGATGAGTATTCCCCACGCTCTTTTTGTGTTGTTTTTCACCAGCAGGATAGAAAGTAAAATATTCTTTGACAATTTTGTAGTGACGCCGGTGTTGACATTTTTAGTAGGTTACCGGTAATATATTGATATTATTATTATTTTTATTAATACATTTTGAAAAACAAAAATGAATACATAGCTACAAAAATGACAATTTGTATACAGTACTTTGTAGAGAAATTAAAAACAAGTTTTAATACAGTAAAATGCAATACAAATTTAATATATCGAAACAATAATAACAACATTTATACAGTAAAATACATACTAAAAAGACAACTAGATTACAATAATATTGGAAACAAAATAAAAAAAAAAATACAACATAAGCACAATAAAATACAACGCAAATAAAATGCGTAAATAAAACGAAAAATGACAGCATTGCTACAATAACATAGACCTGCAATTAAAGCTGGAAAAGACAACATAAATACTACAAAGAACCATGCAATTTCTACACATTTATATACAAATGTACCTTTCTTTAACTCACATTGTGTACAACGTTACAACTGCAATAAACATATTTATCTTTAACTAAAATGTACCATCTTTTCACGCGTCTGTCTGCCTGCATTTGCACACCATACGCTGTTTGTGACGTCTTTATTAGTAGTTTTGATGCGAGGAAAAAGCCATTGCATCATCTCCAGCTCCCGCTTGTTTCAGAGCATCTCGA
Source organism: Paedocypris sp. Pulau Singkep (assembly GCA_017309775.1). Lineage (NCBI taxonomy): Eukaryota > Metazoa > Chordata > Actinopteri > Cypriniformes > Paedocypris > Paedocypris sp. Pulau Singkep. The sequence goes on along the minus strand of MU204235.1, from coordinate 4,053,407 downwards.
CAGCCTGTGCAATAGATCATAGTGAGAGGGTTTTGGGGGTCATTAGGCTCCTGCTTAAGTTGTAGTTCTTCCACACTTGCAAACACCCCGAGGCTGCAGTGTTATCCCTCGCCAGCGTGGCCTTTTAACGATGTTAATGTGGTGTTGCTTACCGGCGAACTCCAGATTTATATGTGGAGCGGTCCTGAGTTGGCTGGGAGGTCTCTTATCAGCGTGTACCACACTGATTTGGGGTGAAATTAATGGCTGTCCTCTTTAAAGTTTTCTGTCGAGGTGAAGAGTGTCAAACCGGTTTATCCCTCGCCTTTCCGCTTTTGTAGGTCAACTTTATAGACGGGTCGAATTTCAGATTCTTTTTAAGCAATTGCGACAACATTCCGAAGTTTGAATGGGTGGGAAAAGTCATGGGAATGACTTTGCTTTATAGGTGCCTTGTTTTTGTTAGCATTTTTTTTTTGTTGTTGTTGTTTTGGCTTTTAGGTTAGAGGGCGGAGCATTTTGTTGTTTTCAAACAGCAAGGTTTTGTCAGGCTGATTAATATTGTGAAACTGAAGAATTAGAGGCAAGAATTAATTGTAAAATCTGGTTGTAACAAAAAAATCTCAGGATTTGATTCAAAAAGATATTGTAATACACGTTTAATGTGTAAATTATTTTGCATTTTATTTTAAGTACTGTTTTATTAATCATTTATTCATATTTTTATTTATTTATTATTTAATAATTGAATTATTGCTACTTTTCTGGAATTTGCCTGTTTAAATAATTTTTTATATAAATGGTGGAAATTATTAAGCATATTATTATTATTAAAAAGTGTTGTTTTATGAATATATATTTTTATATATTTATATTAATTGTATTAATTGTTTTAATTGTTACATTTTTTTAAATTTGCCTTTGTTTACTGGTTGTCCAGCAGTAAAACACTGTGTAATATCTAATTTGAATGTTATTTTGATTTGTGTGATGACTCAAATTTGCGATATAACGCCTCCGATTCTTTCTGTTTTAGGTTCGCATCGAAACAGCCACGACACTGAAGCTGGATATCCTTTCTTTCTGAGGAGCAGAGACCGCGGCGGCCATATTTCACATATAATTAGACGCTATTGTTATTGCTCTTGTAATTATTCTGCCCATTAACCTCAGGCCACTGAAACACACCCAGTCGCGTGGTGGCGTTTAATTGTCTCGTGTTCTTTTTCCCATTAATCCCCACGCCTGTGTGTACAAGGCCATTTGTGTGTATTTTTGAGACTTTTTCTCTGGTCGGCGTTCGTTTTGCTTAACTTGGACTCACCCGTTGACGACTTTGAGTTCCGGACCGAGCAGTTTCTACCAGTAAGATGGGTTTGATTAAACTGCATTGGTGATTTGTCGTCTACTGAATCTGTCTTTCTGCTGGTTCTTTCAGTACCTGGAGTCAATATTCAGCCTCCTGTTCCAGCTGTTGCAGCAGGTCAATGAGTGTGACACCAAAATGCAGGTGCTCCATGTCATCTCCTGCGTCATCGAGAGAGTCGGCGTCCAGGTGAGTCCAGTGACTGGCTTATCTCATGCTTTTAAGTATTAATAAATGATACGGCGTGGCAATAATGTCAGGTTGTTTGAGGACAAAGCCATATTCTGCTTGGACGAGGATCTTTAGATGTTACGTAAGCTTTCTTAATGGATGATGTTTAATGGATGCTTTTTATTTCAGTGTCGATTTAGTAAAATGTACATTTTTTTGTGTCTGTCAAAGGTGAATAGGGCTGTTTATTTAATATTCACTGGAGTCTATCACTTTTCTGCATAAAGCTGTTAAATTTTCAATTGTTTTGCTTTGTATTTGAAATTAGTTAACTAACTCGTAATAAAATAATTTACCTGGAATCTTTTAGCCAAATTTACACTAGCTAGCCATATAATGTATTCCCATTTCTGTCATTACAGAGGCACTTTTTGAACCTTGACAAATTCTTTTGACATTTTATCCTTCATTTCCAATGCACAGTATAAAATGAACCTTTTTTTTTTTTAAAGCTCTCTCATGATCTTTAGCTGCTTTGTGGAAAGTTCCCCATGCCAGAGCTTAGTTCGCTTCACCTTTTGTTAAAGCTTACATCATTCATGGTTCAAAGTTGGAATGGCGGTTTAGCTCTAAAAAGCGCACAGAGTGTTGTGGAAAGCAGTCTTTGGAAATCATATCAAATCTTTGGGAACAGTTTG
>MU204235.1:3987149-4051093 GCA_017309775.1 Paedocypris sp. Pulau Singkep | reverse complement strand
TTTTTTTTTAAAGCTCTCTCATGATCTTTAGCTGCTTTGTGGAAAGTTCCCCATGCCAGAGCTTAGTTCGCTTCACCTTTTGTTAAAGCTTACATCATTCATGGTTCAAAGTTGGAATGGCGGTTTAGCTCTAAAAAGCGCACAGAGTGTTGTGGAAAGCAGTCTTTGGAAATCATATCAAATCTTTGGGAACAGTTTGAAATGTGCCTCATAGTTTTTCCAACTTATTCACAGTCCTGACAAATCAAATTTACCATGATGTTTGGAGTTTTTTTTTATTGCACGTTGGATATAGATATTATTTGTTAGAGCTGCACATTTACTCAATGCGTCTGTGAAGTAACAGACAATTTGGTGCTTTTTGTAAAAGTTTTGCTGACCTTATTCGGCTTGAATGCAAAAGGCAAGTTCAAAGACGGAGAACGCATGTTTGCGTGGGTTTCTTTTAGGTCGACTGAGTCCGACAACAACCTTGAGTGTATTTTAATGTTAATTAGTTTAAGCTTCTCAGCAACTACAGACAAGCTCACAATTGGGGCGGGCTCTTTTTTGATTGGTGTCGTAAGTAATTAAAGGTTGGGGCGGGGCTTAAAGTGCAGACTCTGTGTCTGGCTCATAAGACGTTGAATCAAAAATACATGCGTATTAAAAAGATGATGAATATTTTGTGCTCGCTCTTTATCTCTCACCATCTTGGCGTAATAAATGTTCTAATTGATAAATAATGCATCTGAAAGACAAGACTGCCACATCTCATCTCTAATTTGGCATCACATGGGTGCAATGGAAACAGAAACGAACAGCATCTTTTAAAAGCAACTCCTTCAAAGTTACTTGGTTTGCTGTTCACCTGTCCTGTGGAATTAAAATCTACTCTTATCTTTTTTGGGGTGCTCTTTGTTTTTTTTTTTTTTCTCAGATCAGACCATACGTGGGCTGCTTGGTACAGTATCTTCCCCTCCTCTGGAAGCAGTCAGAAGAACACAACATGCTCCGATGTGCCATTCTCACCACCCTCATCCATCTCGTTCAGGTACACCGTGCCCAGGGGGACAGGAATGAAAGAGATAACCATTCTTTGATATGGTGGAGCCAAGCTCTTGGCATTAGTTTTAAATTAACTTGCTGAATCGGAAGGTGTGTGTGCTAATTTTTCTCGCCCATCACTGGTGGCTATGAACACACTCCACAGCCTTACTAAGAGCAGCTTTCAATCCTTCTAGAAGACCTTTATTTAAGTAGAATCCACTTCATCCTTCCCCACTGTGTGTGAACATGTTTGCGGTAAGGGTGAGCGGTATGAGTTAAAGTCTATGGTATGGGGGTTTAAACCAGGGATGCACCGATACCAAATTATAGAACATTTAAACAGTGACAGTGGAGCTTTAGTTTTTTTTTTTACTCAGTCTGTTGTAAGCTGCCGCTTTGGACAGCACAAGGAACATTAGTAAACATTTGCTATTCACTGCACAATGAATGAATGAACTAACATGTTTTTTTTCTCTTGCAAGAATGTGCTGCAGCGTGAGTTGTGTTGCATTAAATGACTAAACGTGCTACATTTTGAGCCTCTGGACAATTTCACTACTTGTGGTCTGCCTTATTATCGTCTTCATTCATTTTGAAATACACGTGCTGACGTGTTTCGCCTCGTCTCACTGCACTCTCAGCTGTAGTGATGTGTGTTATTCGCGTACGATGTTTTGTTTTGTAGTGAACGATAAGCGGCGCTGAGGCTCTCACGTGTGATTAACCGTTTAAGCGCCACTCAAACATAGACATTTCTCACTTCCGGTATTGACTTCCGGTATCGACAGACCTTTAACACGTACAAGTTTTTTAGAAAATGTGGTATCAAGGTCCGGTATTGGTGCATCCCTAGTTTAAACCATCACCATACATTGTTTTACATCTGTTTTCCCCAATATTTGCACATCAAATGCTTGCCGTCTTCTATTAAAGCATCTATTGTGCCCATCCCAGACTGGCATATCCTGTCACCCGCTATCAACAGTTTGCTATTAACCTTGCGTCTGTTTGTGTTTCTGTGGCCTCCTCTGCCAGCCATATGGCATCACAGCTGCTGAAGCCTGGCACAAAATGCGGAAGAGACAATATCACTAGTGAACATTCAAAGTCAATCATCCCTGAATGGCCCGATCGTGGGGCCATCCCCAAAAGCATATTTTAGCCAGATGCTCCAGAAAGAATGCCCACTTTACTGAACGTCCTGAAATGATTTGTTTGCTGGCTGGCGCCACAATGCTATGGCACAGTTAATGGCCAGCCGTTGTTTCTTATAAACGAGTTTCTGAATTGTTTTAGAAAAATCGTTTTTTTACAAATATTTGGCTAGTTTTTGTTATTATTAATTATTCCGATTTTTTTATTACTTTAAAAAAAATACTCTTTCGCAATATCCAATGAGGAAGCCATAAGAAGTATCATAATTGCGCAAATAAAAGCACTCCTTTTTTCAATTATAGAATCTTGGTGGGTGCTTATATTGGGGGATGCTTACACGTTTCAAATGCACTTAAATATAAGCAACCCTTTTTCCACATTTCAAGTCAGGGGCAATCACAAATAAATAACACATTTGCGTAAATAACAGAAAAAAGAAACCTTATCCACGCAGCGACACTTGGCAGTGGCTAAATAACACTGGAAAAAATACAAATTAATTAAATTAAATGCTGCAGCATGGTGAACTTGCCCAATCTTGTGACAAAACTGAAATGATATGTAACGTTACTATTTTTTTTATCTATTAATCAAGTAAAAGAGCCAACAGTTAGGTTTGTTAAACAAAGTAAAAAAAGGTATGTGTATTACTGCTTACACTCTAAAGAAAAGCTTAACAAGTTTTGTTTATTCCGATTCAGCATGACTGTTTTATTAAAAGAACTAAGAAAAAATATCAAATATAGCACCAGTGATACAGTGCGTTAGATGTAAGGGTTAAAATTGTAACACACCACAATCAAGAAACCCACCAGATAACCTTTCTCATAGAAATCGGTGTAGAAATTTTACTGTTCTCCCCTTTGGACTTGCCGAGCTAGCTAAAATTTTATTTAAAATTTTATTTATTTATTTATTTTTTTCCAAATTTTTGGCAGCTCCCCTAGTGGTCACTTTACTTCACGTGAAAGCTAATCGCTGCCCCCTGGTGATCCGACTAAGAATTACAAGTGTATACATTGTTTTTTTTTTTTTTATATTCCCTGCAAACTGACAATGAACTTAGCGTGTCACCAGTGATAGTAGTGCTAATAGTGCTCTATTAATAGTTTGGTTTTTTTGTGCTTGAAAAACCATTGCGGTGCTTATATTCGAGTACATACGGTACTTATTGTGGCCAATGCCAGATCTTCTTTTTCCAGCCGACCCGACAAAACGCATGCTGCTTTTGAGCTTCTTTGGAGTTCTGAGCTCCCCCTCAGCTTTCATACTATCATAACTAACCAGCTTGTCTTCTTTCTTGGCAAGTTAGACTGCTGGTGGTGTCCTTGGCGTCTGTTTGTTGCTTTTCATCATTGCCTATCAGCAGTAACGAAGCTTTACCTGTATCCTGCAGATGCCCCCGTCTCCTCTCTCTAAGCCCCCCAGAGCTCTGCCTTCGTGATTTTTGACGGACAGCTCAGAATCAGCAGACTGTCGAAGGCAGTCGTGCCCTGAACTGAAGAGCCCTTTGCGGTCTTCTTTGTGATCAGCCCTCATCAGTCAGAGGCTGAGTGGACGTGTCTCACCCTCGGGAATGCGATGCTGCTCTCAAGTTCGCTCCAATGAATCAATTTCCAAGCATGTTTGGTTTTTGGGTTTCGCTCACTGCCGAGCATTAAAAATAGGCGTGTGGGAAAACGCTCCAGACAGTAATTACGCTTCTGTCTCCTTAAAATTCAAATGGATTCACGAGTTAACAGATATTGATATTCTAAATGAATTTGAAAAAGGCAGCACCTGCACATATGCAAACGGAGTGAATAAAAGGCATCGGCGTGTGTGGACAAGCTTTGGATTTTACCCAGTCATTATGTGCCAAGGCAAGACTCAAAGCAAAGGTTAGAAAACGTTTAGTTCTGGCCCGTGATTCTGAACGGATGAGGCAGATTTAAAGGCGTTGGAAATTGGTTCACAAACATACACCTGCAGCGTAGCGCATCTATGCATATCATTAATTCCCTGACGAATCGGCAGAGAGAAGCTCATATGGTTCACCATGATAATGAGAAAGCTATTCAGACTTTTTTTTTCACACCTGGTTGACTGAGCAAACATTATAAAATATTATTGTAATGTTATTTGTGCACCGTTATTACATGATAATAGGCATGATGTTAATACAGGCAAATGTGTATGGTTGTAATGGGCGGAGCCAAGGTCAACGACATTCTTGGGCGTGTCTGTGGCTAAATCGAAGGCATTGTTACATTTGCTTTTTGTGTCACACAGTCCTGTTATTTCAAAATTATGTTGTTTTTATTAGTAGTAGTAGTATTATTTAACAAACAAATAAAAATGAAACAAAATAACTATTTATCACGATTAGCATTTTGATAAAAAAAAAAAAAAAAAAAGCTTAAAAACATTGGGATTACATTTAGTGAGCAAAATTGATTTTATTTTTTTTTACTTGCTTTGTATGCGTTGCTTTTTTCATTGTCTTGTCATACGTATAAGAAGTAAACCGGTTTTAGTTCTGCAGTGTGGACATGGCACAACACTCATATCCTGGACTTTTAATGCCATATTGAATTCTGAGCAGTCAATGCTAGTGTGTGTGTGTGTGTGTGTGTGTGTGTGTGTGTGTGTGTGTGTGTGTGTGTGTGTGTGTGTTTTCCTGATTGGACTGGGAACGATGTTTTTGTTTTCCAGGGTTTGGGAGCAGAAAGCAGGAACCTGTATCCCTTCCTCTTGCCGGTTATCCAGCTCAGCACAGATGTTTCTCAGCCTCCTCATGTTTACCTGCTGGAAGATGGTCTGGAGCTCTGGTAAGTCTCCAGGAGTTCAGGGATTCACACGTTCTGCGCCATTGTCTTACCAACACACAAAGCGACACATTTACACACACTTAAATGACTTTTCCTGGGGCCGATTTGTGCAGATTTTTCTTTTGTTTTCCAAGATTTTAGGGAAAAACTTGTTAATTGATTTAGTTGAAGAGTTTTAATTGTTTAAATTTTTGAAATTGTTTAATTGATAATTGTTTTAATTTAGTTTGAATACATGAAAATATTTTCATTGAAAATATAAACCTTTTAATAGCTTTTTGGTATTTTCAATAAATTATCAAATAAAAACAAATACATGCATAACATTTTTAAGTTTTCTGCTAAATATTGTGTTGAATCTGCTCACAATACGATGCACAAGTGTGTGTGTTCCACCGTGTCCTGTTGAAATATTTTATTTTTTGATTCAATGTCCATAACACGCACTTCATTCCAGTGCTCTCGTGTTTTTATCATCACTCTCTTTTATATCAGATATTTTTATCTTATATGTGAACTTGCTGCAGGAAGTGGGTTTTATCTTATCTCCTGAAATTGCCGTTTTCCCCTGTGGGTTTGTTGGATTCCACTGCATTGCTAGACTGACAGAAGTGTGTTATTTCTTATTTGTCTGTTTTATTGCATTAGACCTTTATTGTTTATCTTTTAAATGTGTGTATATATAGTTTGAACTAATCCTAAAGTTCCAAAGCAAATCCAGCGGTGCTTCAATTTACGAATGTCTCTACTAATTAAAGTTTTGAGTCAAGAAAAGAAAATATTGCATCTCTCGTTCGGAAATTATTTCTCGGTAAGACAGGTCAGATGTTGTATGGACAAGATTAAGCAAGTATTTTTATTACTGCAAACGTGCAGGGAGATAAGTTATAGTCAAAACCTCTTGACCGGAAAAGGTAAAATTATGTTTTATGTAGTTTTAAGTAGATTTCGTATTTTTCTTTATGTATATTTTGTAAGTAGAGGTACCACTGTACTTACCCAAAGTTTCATTTGCTCATTCTGTACAAAGAACGACCAAATTCCACTTTATTGAGCCAATTTCTGCTTTATTAAAAAAGCACGACTGTATTTGAATACCTGATTGCATTTCCATGTACAGTAGGAGAATATAATCTACAGGAATGTCACGTCGCATTTACTGTTGGTACTCGAGCTTGTGTCTTTCATCACGCACCACGTGGGAATGGGCTGCACTGAGTTAACCAGTCTACAATAAAGCGTTCCAGAAGCGAGACATAATCCTGGTGGCTTTTAGCCTCTGCGCTCCCTGTTTGCTCAGCGACACCGAGGGCAGGGGAAAATGAAGTGGCTTGATCTTTCTCGCAGCTTTTGTGGCGTTTTCAGCACGGCTGGAGTGCGACTCCACTGCCGGACACCATGCTGAACATAAAAGGAAGATGAATTCCCTGCTTTCTGTCAAAATTCTTCATCCTCCCGCCTCGAGTGTCCCACTAATGGCCTATGCATCGCCATGGCAACCAACAACACGACACGACCACGGCTAAATAACAGGATGCTGTTGACCACTGAAACCCACCTGTCGTGATCAGGTTAAGTGGCTTTTGTCCGACGCTTCATCCCGTCCACCGCTGACATGTGCGACGCTTAAAAGATTTGTGTGACAAATTGCCTGTCCAGATGCAAATGATAGCATGAATCATTAGAATTGTGCCCGGGAGAAAGCCATTTTTAAAGTGCCGGGCTTGTAAAGCGGCGAGAAGATGCTTGAGTCAGGAGAACTGTTGCGCATAAATTAAAGCCTCCTCTTTAGCTCGGGGTGAAAGCGTTTGACCTACAGGTTTGATCGATATCGTCTCCGATTTTACTGTCCTACATATTTTCCCTCCGAGTTCCTCCAGTGTCATTTTCTCCCATCCGAGTGAATTTGTCATTTCTCATTTTTTTTACTCGTCTTTTTGAAGAGGCTTCACCCTGGAGTTCAAGGTTCCCGACTCGCCCCGCGCTCTCTCAGTTTGTTGCTCATCGCCGTTGTCCATTTATCATGTCCTCCGAGTCACTATATATCTCACATATCAAGACAAAGAGAGTCTGTACAATAACCCAACCCGCACGGACAAATCAAAAATAGCATTTGTACCGCATCGGTTCGTTTTCCGGCTTTTGAGAAAGACAGTTTGATTTGTTTTAAGATTGAAGCCGCTCGTTTTTTTTTTTTTTTTTTTTTTTTTTTTATGAATTGGTGTCTATAGTGTTCCCATGGACACTAAAAGCACAGTTCTCTCATTGTAGTAATACGGCTATTCAAATAATTTTCTAGCTGGACATTAAGGTTGACTGAGTAATTGCATATTAAATACAGTTGGCTTGATCTTTCTCTTCACGCAGGTTGGCGACTTTAGAGAACAGCCCGGCCATTACGCCAGAGCTTCTGAGAATCTTTCAGAATATGTCCGCCCTTCTCGGTAAGTGATGGCCTCTAAATGATCATTTCCTTATTTTTGTCATTTTTCTCTTTTGAATCGGGATTTGTTTCACCTGTGATTGAACATTTTTTCGTGGTCAAGAAAATATCATCTGTTTTTTTTTTCTTACCACTAATATGCCGGGAGTGTTTGAGTGAAACATACTAGAGTCTAGACGTGTAAAACCGTTATTTTGTTTATTACGCACATTAATAAACCAATTACGCACATTAATAAACCAAACACTTTAGTTGATGAAGCTGTGCCGTCAGTTGTCGAGGAGGCGGACCCTGATCAGTGATCAATTTTCTTTTAATTGAACTGTTAAAAATATAGAAAACATTAGAACGAATGTCTCACACAAAAAAAATATCGATCAAAGTTCAGTTCTGTTCAGTTCAGCTTTCTGAAACTATCCAAGACCAGGCAGCGTTCAGTATTAAACTCATCACAGATTCTCACAGGGGCGCATGAAAAGATGGCGTATATGCTAATCATGTGACATTAATGGTTGAGCCCAGCGTTAAAGCTGAAACTTTGATGGGAATCTCGAGGAGAGGTGAGAAGGGTTGTGTGTGTTTCCTCTAATGGAGGTGTGGGGTGGGCACTGACAGGGTGAGACCCCGGGACGTCGCTTGTCTCTCTGCTGTGATGTGCACAGAGACCTTATCAAACTGGAACAACACATCAGTTTGGTTTCTTATTTTACCTGTTTAATTCATTTCTGACTTCTGCTTTCACATCCACATTTTTGCTGTTGTTGTTGTTTTACGTCTTTTCTGTTGTAAAAAAAAAAAATCCTTGAAATTGTATTATTAGTCTGGTGAGTGTGTGCGTGTGTGTGTGTGCGTGTGTGTGCATGCATGCGTGTGTGTGAGAAGATCAAGGATCAGTGTCATGGATCACCGAAGGCAATTTATATACATTTTTGAAGTGAAAATGTATTCGCCGGCGTGTTAGATGACAGCATAACCATGGAAACTCAGAAATAAAGGCGTCGGTTAGACTAAAGATGAGGAAATACAAACCAGATTGACTATTTTGAACAAGTCTTATTGAAAATTAAACATACCTTTTCAGCTAATAAAACCAAAAATGCAAAATGTGGGGTTAAGGCATTAGTCAAATAATTAATTCCAATGTATTTGAGTTTTGTGAGATTTTTATTTATTTTTTTTTTTTGTTAATTCATTTATGTATTCATGTGTTTTCATTATTATTGCAAAACAATAATAATTGCAAAACTTCCATATTTGAACAGCATATTTCCCTTGTTTTGTTTTCAAAGTCATCATAATCGAGCAATTTCACATCATAAAACATGCTCAAGAGTGTGTTAAAAGCTAATTAAATCATGAGCGTATAAATGAATATTATGCATTTTAACACACATATAACATAACAGATAATCGGCCTCTTGTGCAAACTACATGCGCTCAAGTGGCCGTTCTTTGTTGCCGTGGCGATAAATTGCGTAACTCTAGAGGGAGCGACACTTTGATTTCTTCAGAGGGGAAATCCTTTTCAACTCTTTTTGCCCCATTTATCTCCACTGTTAATCCACTTTAATACAATTTTCATCGAGTCGTTTCCCGGACTTGATGGTGTTTAGAGTGACACAGAAATTGCTGGTTTAGCTGCTTTGGCTGTTCTCTCGGGCCGGATTAGAATTAGATAATTAACAGTTTTGACCGAGGCCACTGTAATTAAATATGTTTGCTTCAGCGCTTCCCAGCCTCTGGGAAACGTCACGGTGAAGTGTGAGGCCAGCGACGCCTGGGAAGACGTGGAGCCGTCTAGGTGGAGGGACGGCGGAGGTCAGCGATGGAGAGAATAAGAGGCATTTCATTAAAGTATCTGCTGGCACATTGAGATGCAAAGAGAGGCGGCTGATTGAAGCCATTTTTCCATTTGCATGCTCATTTCTGCCGTCCTCGTCTCTTTCAGGTGCTGATGGTAATATTAGCACAAGGGCTTGTTAAGACCGCGTCCGTTTCGTCTTTTCATCCATTCTTCTTGGAGCTAGTGGAGGAAATAAATTAATTTCTCGCCGTGGATTGGAATGAAAATGACCTGGAATGTTCTTCTGGTCCAGCTGGAGGTGTTTGTAAAGGCTGATGCTTTGAGGCCGAGGTTATGTCGTTTATTTTTATTAGCTCAATTATGCCATATTGACTGAACACTATTGATTTGTTTTTTTTTTATCTTCTATTTTGCTTTCCAGCTCAGATTTGTCGATAGTTTAGTTTGATCGGTAGATGCTTGCAACATCAAGGTTGTGGGTTTCTATGAAGTTAATTTGGTTAAACTACCCAGCCAAATAGGTAAACAAACATACTAATGTAGAAAGTCCCAACTGTGTTATTAAAGGTTCAACGTGCTGACTAAGTGACAGTAGATGTTGTTCTTGATGTAAATTCGAGACGTTGCGGGCTTGAGGTGACGTGGCTGAATGCATGAGTGGTCAGATGAGTCTCGGTCGGAGCTCCTGATGCATTCTGGCTTGCAGCTGGACGACGTGATGTCACTGAAGGTTTGTCAGAAGAGTTTGAAGTTCTCATATGTAATCACTTCTCAGCAAACAAATGACACACTTTGTTTTGGTTTTAATATCAATGTTGGAAAATGTATTTTGTTAAGGCGTGTGCTTTTATTCATTATTGAGGGCAAGTAAATACATTTCATTAAAATTACAGTTGGATTTAAAGTGTAGTTGCCTACCACGTATGTATACATGCCAGTTAAGTCCACCACTGTTAGGTACCCACCCCGCTTAAAAACACCCCCCTGTTAGGTACCCACCCCGCTTAAGTACATGTCCCGTTTAAGTACACATTGGTTTTCCCTAAATGTGTGTTTATTACAGGCTTAGATCCTATTTTTAGCAGTTGTGTTGTTTAACTTTTATATTATTTTGCACCGCTGAGACTCATTAAGACCCTTTAGGTTGGTTTCTTTGATGTGTGGGCGTGGCCAATCTCAAGTACGTACTTATTGGTTAAGTACGGCTTAATGGTTCAATTTGCGTAGGCTACTCTAGAGGTATATAATGATAGACTTTGATTGAACATGTTTTTTTTGTCTAGTAGACATGTTGACTTTAGTAGCCACAACTCCTAATGTTAGATATTAGACATACGTTACAACAAAATCTCTCCCTGTCTCCTGTCTTGCAAAAAGAGACAGATAGTTTGAGGTTGTCACTTCCACTCAGCACTCGTGCAAACGCCTCGGCCCGTCCAGACACGATCTGCCTGGATGATGAAATCTCATCATCTGGTGTAACGCCGTGTTCTTAGCATTGTTCAACTGGGGAGCGGATCTCTCGCTGCGTGCCAAACAGTGCTCTTCCCTCATCTCTCACTGCTTGAGGAATCTCTCTAGGTCCAGAGCTCGGGCATGGAGATGCTGAAATGTTCTCGCAGTTGTATTCGCATGGTCTTCGTCTCTAACTTTCCACTTCAAGCTTTGCTGGAGCTCCGTCAGTGGAGCTGGTTTCACACCAACAGGGTTGTGGGTTCAATTCCCAGGGGAGGCTTGATGTTCTTTTCATGTGTAACTAATGCAAAGTTATTCGCACTGGATAAGGTGTCCGCTTAAATGCTTTTAGTGAAAGGTCCTGTAGAGTTGAGTTGGTTTCAGCCCGGCATCCGATGGCCTGTGACACTTCTGTGATCCGTGTAATTGATCAACATTGATCGTCAGCCTCAAACGCTACACAAGTAGAAATCAATTCACGGTCCTGGGATTAGAAATGTCTTCTGGTGACTTGAGAACTGACGTGGCCGAACAAGCTCAAATGGAAAGATTCGTCCCTAATTAATACAATTTTGCAGAATTAATTATTTTGCGCTTCAAGAAATGGTGTCCTCTTTTTCTTTTTTTCTTTGAGATCTTGTTAGTCTTTGAGATGCGTCCTTTATTTAAGATTCACTTCTCACTTTCACTTCTCAGAGATCTTCCTCAGATTTTCACAGCGATTGTTCTCTCTTTTCTGTGGTCTCTCTCTCTTTTTCCTTCTCTTTTTAGATTTCTCTTTAGAAATCATTAACTTTTTCTCTCAGAGATCTATATTTCTGCTCCTTCTCAGAAATCATTCTTCATGGAGATTTTTCTCTCAGTTTTCTTCCTCCCTCTTTTCTGTTCTTTGGTTTTTTTTTTTTAATTTGTATCTTTCTTTGTTCTTCTCAGAGGTATTTCTCCTTTTGTTTCTCTTTTGTCTGAAATCTTTCTCTTCAGAAAGTTTTGTCTGATTATGCATCTACTAGAGTAGTCGTTCACGAAATGTCTTGTTTCCGGTGTCAAACTTCCACTAAAGACACACATTCGTATGTGATCGCTTTGGCCATTATATAATGGGGTTCCTTTCCATCGTGGTGAGCCGTGATTCTGTTAAAGCTGGTGATGATCTCTTCTGTGACTGACAGATCCACAAGAAGATCAATAGCGAATCAATGAACATTCTTGCAAGAAACTAAAGCTGTTTTTCTCCGTTCTGGCTGTGAATGTTCTTTTGTAGATTTAGCCGACGCAGTAGAGACATTTTTTGGCCTGGACGATCCCTAATAGTGATCAGACTGTTCAATCGACCTTTTATAAACAAATAAAAAAACACTTTATTTGAAATTTTTCGAAAAGGCCAAGATGCAGGTTGAAAGATGAGTTTCTCGTCCGTCCACGGCACTTAATAAGAGTTAGTGTAACCATGATCAGAGTCTTTCTCACAATTTGTTACATCACGAGTGTTAAAAACAGCATCCGATCTCATACCAATATACAGTATGAATGAACTGATATTTATTCTTTCTTTTGGACCGTGAATGAAGGTTAACCACGCGTGCTGCGCTTTTTAAAAACACAAAGCCGGCGGAGTTCAGCCAGTTTTCACTTAAACCCCACGAGTTACAGCCCATAATGGAAATGTTGACGCTTGGTTTAATAAGATTTTCCGAAATGTAATGAACTTCTCTATTTGTCACAACAGAGCTTCATTAGAGGAGTAAATATTCCCGCTTCAGAAGAGGTTGCATCACACGTTCTGTTGCACGCACCGCGCTGAAATCCAATAATAAGTCGACTCGGACCACGAGATTTGCTTTTTAAATGCCACCTCGTTTGCAGCGGTTTTAATAACCTACGGAAATGTCTGGCCGTGTGGCTGTTTTAGCAACGTTTGTGAATTCTTTGCAATGCCTTTGGGCCGCTGCCTCGACTTGTTTGCTTTGCTCACAGCGGATGGAAGGTCTGCTTTTTCTAGAACCGTGTTAGCGTGCCGGGTTATTTCACCACTACTGATGGCAGCAGTCAATGATCTTGACAGTTCTGGGATTGTTCCCGCTTCCACCCACAGGTTTATCAAGCCCTGCAGTAGAAACACTCTCACGATGGTCTTTTTGTTGTTGTTGTTGTTGTTGTTGACCCCAGCAGCAAAATCCCTATTGGTTTTTTTTTTTTTTTTTTTTTCAAACTCACCTCATGGACGTTGTAACGACCCTTTGACAGATTCCCACTGAAGATGGAGGAATAAATCTCCCGTGGGACGCTTCAGATCATTTTTGTTGATGCCAGCTGTGCATATTTGTCGTAATTCCAGATGTTTGTGACTTGTAGGACGACTGGTGGGTTCTTGGTGTTCCTGGCAGAGGCTTTGAGTGTCGGAATTCTTGTTTTAGGAAATTCTCAGGACGCTCCATCTGCCGTTTAGACTCACTGTGTGCCGGAGCTTTTGATTTTTTATTTTCTTTTTAAAATGTAATAGAGGGGATTTGAATCCTCAAGCTGTTGGCGCGTTTTATCGGCTGTCACAGAGTCGTCACCACAAGCCTGTAGCTAAATCCGCGCCCCTGAGAAATGCTACGAGTCTAGCGCTGTTAGCGTTTCACAACACGGCCTGGAAAGTTTGTCTTGCGTTTCAAGACCGAATTCTTCAAACTCTTTGCTTTGAGAGTAAAAAAGGAATTTGTTTCTGCATATTGTCGCAGACCCTAAAGACTTTAATATTTTTATATAGTTTGTTGAACTCGACAGAGCATTTATTTGAAAGTTTGGTTTTGAACCCTTTTATAGCCGTATGGGTTTCATTCTTTTATTTGTATTCATTAATTTTAAATCTCCAAGTGTTAGCTCAAGTATCGGTGTTAACATTTGATAAGTAATAAAGAACAAAGACAAATTCCATCTGCGGGTTTATTAGACGTCATTCACGAGAAAATCTTTTAATAGTTCTTTAATTTAAAATTGGAATTCTTCTTCGCTTAGATTATTGATTGAATCATTCAAACATTGACATATTTAATAGTTAAATTGTCATTATTTCTGCCTTTTTGTCCCTTTTACAAAGAAAATGTAATTAGAGTCAGTGAGATGAATTCATAAATCTATGCTTTTATTGATAAGAGACGCGTCTTTTGTCTTCTCCGTCCTATCAGGAGATTTGAAGAATAGTCTGTAAAAAGAGAAACTGTAATAATGATGACCGGGAAAAAATCCATATTTGAAACTTGTTAAATGCGATAACGTGCCTTCAATCGTTTTAATTTCCTACCAAAATTCTTTGAAACAAAGCTTTTTTTTTAAACTCATGTATAAAAGATGACTTTAGTTCTTGGACAAAAAGGTTCCTTTGTGTTTCAGACTTTTAGGAGAAAGATTCTTTGCTTTATTCTAGTCAACTCGTCATGAAAGCTGCAAATATTTGGACATTATGTGTTGCAAGAATATTTTATTATTCATTTTATATATATATATATATATATATATATATATATATATATATATATATATATATATATATATATATAACTGTCACAGATTGTTTATCAGTCGATACATATTGAAGTTGTCGTATTTAGGCAGTTATAAACAACCCATTTTCCAATTTTAGAAGCTCAAAAACATGGGGGGGCTTGTATGCGCATATTTCAAATATACACGGAAATATATTAGTTTCAGTAAAGAATATATAATGTTTTATTTTTTTCCATCATTCTAGTAAGAGAGTCAGAAGTTTGGTTTGTTAAAAGAAGCATTTTAAGGAAAAATATTTAGTCAGAATTTTAGGTTTCTAGGAAAGTTAGAACATCTAGAAAATAATGTACTAAGAAAACATAACAAGCTTATGTTCGCATAAAAAGTAGAATTTTTATTTTGCACCTGAAAAATCAGGGGGGGGGGGGGGCTTATATTTGAGTAAATAGGTATGTTTATATATATGGCATGCCTCATTTCTGCTACAGTATGGCTTTTTTACACACATATGAGGCTCCTCACGATCTGTGAGTAATCCAGCAAAATGGCCGATGCATTATAATTGCCTCCGTAAACGAGCATCAGATGCTTTTTAACAATGACCTATAGATGGATGAGCGACTTATAGATGCTGGATTTATTTTTCTTGTCCTTCATTGCCTCATAAACGTATGTTCCTGTTGACCAGACCAGTCTTAAATCTCGCACCTACTGATTTTTCTACTCTTTATTTTTACTATTTCTATTGACTTCTCACATCAGAGCGCTAATGTGGACATGCTACAGCGTTAGCTTGCTTTTCAGTGACCTTTTTCGAAGCCGTTTAATGGCCTACACACACGAGCCTTGGGTTGGATCCTGAAGAGGTTATTTATCGCTTTTCTTGATTGAATGTCAGTGGAAAAGAACGGCGAATTTGTGAAAGATTTATGGACTTTGTTTATTCCATTGCATTTTCACTTCTGAGTTCATTATCCATGTCCTGCTCGCATCTGTTCAGGGTTTTTTCTCTGGTTCCTTTGTGCTCGGAGCTCGGCCCTCGGCTGTCTGCACTTTTGAGCACTCAACAGCCCTAAGTGCCTCCGTTCAGCTCTTAATGTCTTAATGGAGCAGGGAACAATGGCTGAATATTAAAAGGGAGTTTAGCTGCATGATGATGTTCCCGTGTCTTAGCTGTGTAAAAGCAGGACCTTGAGCTTCTCTTTAGACGGCCAGATTCCACCGTCATTACCAGTAATGCCACTGCTCACTCTTTATCTTGCAAACTGTTTAATGCATTTTTAGACTCTTTCCTGATGCTTTCTTTTTTTTCCCCCTCATGATTTTATTGTATTTTTTACATTTAAAAATGTTAGATGTTTATTTAAAGATTGTTAAATTTGACTTCCTTCCAACACCATCTTCCATTTTTGGGACATAGAGCATCTCTGGGTCTGAGGTGGGACACACTCTGGATTGGTGTCCCAACCATTTGAAAAGGGGGACACGCATACACACAAAAAATCACACTCTCACTCACACCTACTGACAGATTTTCAAACCTGTGTGTGTGTGTGTACATATTTACGCAAATGTAAGGACCCCTCCCTGATTTTTCAGGAACAAAATACAAATGATCTTATTATGCAAACAAAAGCGCCTCCTTACTTACTTCTTGCTAAATACTTCTTTTAACAAAACTTTTACTACTTTTAACACAAACCTAACTTGCGACTATTTTGCTAGAATAACTGATTAAAAATAGATTGACTTTTTTTCTATATGTAGTGGAGTTTATCTCCAGCAGGGGGAGCTATGATTCCACTTGCTATGACCATATATGGGCATATTCCGGTTTTTCAAGGTTTAGACAAGTATTGTGTTCAATTTAATTAAATTTTTGTTTCTTATACATATTGTGTTTTTAAAAAGGTTAATGTTCATGCACTTACACCAGAATGAAACCTGTAGACACTGTATTGCAGTCCGACTGCGGTTCCGTTCCGGTGGCATTTTTCATCAGGCACAGACTGACATGACTCTGTGTCTTTAATGAAGTGGTTTATTTCTGTTCTAGTTGCTTTTACATCCTGTTTAAAAGTGACACATAGAAAAGAAAGAGGATGAAGTAGCTGCTTAACAGCATGGTTAATCACGTCATAATGGACCGGTCATTACATTCTCAGAGGGAGTCCCGCTCGAGTCAGAGCCGGATTAGCCCCGCGTTCAGCCCCGCCGCATTAGCGCAGACATTCCATGCTAATTACGCTCAAATATGGATTCGAAGACAAGCTCGACAAATATTCTTTTTAAAGTTGCCCCAGGCGTCCGTAATAGATTTCAACGCACTTCTTCCTTCTCAGAAAACGATGCCCGTCCTTTAAGGCATTATTACGTAAACTAGCGAGACAGCAGTGAGTCAAAAAAAGTAGATCGCATGTGCTTATTAGCGCACTTATTACGAAACGCATTGGCTATTATGAAACATTCTTGTCATTCGTTCAATCGTCAACTATGGTTTCCGATGTAAAAAAAAGAAACCGCACAGGTATGGCTTTTCTAAATCGCCTTTATTAGTTTGCAATTCGTCGTGTTCACGATGCAAATTGGTGGCAGGAAGACGCACATCTCTGCGACTTCATTGACGTCAGTCTGACGGAGACGAGCGCGTTCATCAAATCAGCTTTGTTTACTCCGGATAAAAAACACTTCTGACTAATTTCGAAATGGCACGTTTCTTTGCACGAGCCCTATTAGGATTGAACTTTTTTCCCCCTCGCTCTTCTAATCTGATCTTCAGGCTGTTCGCTCCCCCCGGGTAATGGCGGCCCTCGTGATACACTTGTTGTGGTGCTTGAGGCTGAGCAAAGCTGCTGTTGTTCTGATGACATAAATATTCATGGGCCGCACAAGGTGGAAGAGATGGAATTGTTTTGCACCTCCACGTTGGTGATGGTTACTGAATCACAGACATCCAGTAATCATGTCTTCTAGCTCTTGGTGGTGAGCTTCTGCAGACTCTCGCCTTAAGAGCAAGAAAGAATTAGTTTCCCGTACAGGAAATTAACCACTCGCCGATGTTGAGCGAATCCTATTTCAGCGAGACTTGCTGGTTTCATCTGGAAATTGTATTGCTTTTCAAATCGCACTAGTCTAGAACGCTTCACTCCAGCCCGTCGTTCATTTATTTGCCTTGTTGGAGGAACTTGTCTGCGTTGACGGTTGTCTGAGCAGTCTTTACCATTTTATATTACCGTACAATATACTGTGCACTTATAGGCAAAGCGACACAATTTTGTCATGTGGATTTAATTATTGTGATACAAATTTTTTTCTATAATAGTTAATACAAATACATTTCTGCTTTTATTAACATTATCTAAATATAATTTTTACATTTTTGAAACTTTAAAATTGTTAAAACACTGGGTGGTTGGAAGGAGCAGCAACTTGCAAATAGCCAGGGCACTTCATTGAACTCCACCGAACGTTTTATAGTAACTAAAAATATTTTTTAAGAGCATAACATTACTATTACATTTAATCACCCTGTTTATGTCCTGTTTAATATTTTACTTTTTTTTTTTTTTACATTTATTTAACATATTTTACATGTTTTGTTTAAATTACCAAATAATGCTTAAGATGCAAACAAATAATATAAAATATACCTCAAAAACAACAAATATTAACTTTGAAAATGATATACATATAACTAAGAGCAATTACATTTAAATCACATCTAAACAGTTGAAATCTTATTTGCTACATCTATATATTAATCACATAATTGACTGATATTCTCCTTTTTTGTCTTTTTCGTCATAAAAAAGTAAATATAATTTCAAAACGTGTTTCTGACTTTATGGGTTTAACTAATAGAGCGAGTGTAAGTTATAGCTGTTTATGAATGTTGAAGAACTAATTTGTGCCATTTAATATTGCCAAAAGAAACAATATTCGCAATGGCCAATAATATTCATTGTACAGCCACTTTAAGGGTCTCGAAAGGCGCCATATAAACAAAATGTATTATTATTATTGTTATTAATTGTGGGATCAGTTTGTTATTTTTTAGCAATTAATCTTGGTTTAAATGACCTTTGGAAATCTTTTATTGTGTTTTTTTTTTTTTTTTTTCTTTTTTTTAAGTGTGGATGTGTTGTCGTTTTTTCTTTTACCCTGCACATTTATTTTTCTGTCACGCGGTCCTGTTTAGCTCATCCAGCTCCGAAAAGCGTTTTTATCTTTGGATCATCAGCGGAGGAAACATGTGGTTCTGAAAGAATCGAGACCCTCTTGACCTTTGGGAAGTGAAAAATAACGCAGTAGTTCCAGGCACAATTGAAGCAGTGGTTCTGCCATCTCTCATTACGCTTAACAATATATGGGGTTGGCCTAGGCCAAAGCCCTTGAAATTCACTCCCAACCTAAAGCCTTTCAGACATTTTGCCCAGTTTTTTTTGGCCGAGGTCACCGCAGGGTTGTTTTAAAAAGGGAACATGGGTCATCCGAGTCCCACCGTGTCGCGATATTCACAAGACCCCGGGAAATCATGCACACAGATGATATTAAAGTTAGCTTCAGCGTGATAAAGGCCACTGTTCAGTTCAACTCCAATAAGATCGGCGGACAATCTAATTGAATTGCATCACGGTGATTATTGGACGCCATGGCAACCTCTGGTATAAATAGGAAGTCCTGGTTGAGTGACTTCCTGCCACGCTTTGTTTTTCAGCTTTGCGACTGGTGTTGTAATGGTAAAGTGCGGTGTGATTCTCTCTCGACTCGCTGTGTGCGTAAGTGCGCCCTGGATTTCTGCAGACGGCGTTTTATTGCAGGAACTCAATGTCGTCGGAGATAATCGCCATGACATTTTTAAACACACAGGGATCAGCATCATTTCCTGCCGGATTACAAGTCACAGCCTCTCGCATAATGACTGACATTGAACGCCGAGACTTAGGATGTGATTTGTTTTAACTTCAGATGCTCCTTGTATGTCATCTCACTTTAGGAAGATGTTTCTCTGCCCAAAAAAAAACTGAAAAGTCAATGGTGAAATTGAAGGTGCGGTTTTGAATCACTGCGCTGTGGTTGTTCTCAGTTCTGACGTCTGTCTGTCACCAGCGGGACAAGTCGGGTTGAAATATTTTTTTTTTGTTTTTTTTTGTTTCGTTTGATAAAGCATGATCATTTTCCCGTCTTTCTCCAGACGGCCGTGGTCTCCATCACCGCTGGTGTTCATGTTCATTCGCGGCTGTTGTTTTTCTCTCTGTATTACTGGGTGATATTGCTTTCCCCTGTTATCATTTTGATGTTGTTGTTTCTCTACTTTAGAACTGAGCTCTGAGAACGTGCGGACCTGCTTTCAGATCATCAACGCCTACGTTTATCTCTCGCCAACAGACTTCTTACAGGTACTTGTAGAAACAACTTAAATAAGAAGTCATTCGGAGAAGATGGAAATGCCAGTGGGATTGTGGCCTTGTTTCTTCTGCGTGATGATTCAGTCTGACGGATTTAACTCTGGACCCTGGACTGAAAATCCTTCACTTTATCTCTATCTTTAAAGCAGTGGAGACTTGTGTTCCCAAATTTTAAGAACGGAACTTTAAAACCACTTAACACTAAAATCTAACTAACGGGAGTTTTGCTGATCTCTGTCACCGAGTTTGACATCATAAAGGCCAATCATTGTTGTACATAACTATATGAGCTATGATAAGGTAAATTTAATTTGTCGGGAGATTTGTGCGAACCAAGGAGCATTACGAAAAGAAGACGTCAGAAAAAGCAATTTAAACAAAATAATACAACAGAAATGCTTCGTATAGAAAAAGACAACTACAACTGCTAAATACAGAAACAGAAAAATACACAAGTATATATATATATATATATATATATATATATATATATATATATATATATATAATTAAAATCCATCGTGTAAAAACCAAAAATAATATTTAATGTGTAATTGTCATAATATATAATAGGCTTAATATAAACATTTAATATTTAGGCTTATTCACAGATGCAAAATTTTGAGATAATTGTAACAGAACAGCATTACAATAATTAGTACAATAAAATGCAACTTATCAAGAACAAACTAATACAACATAAATGTGATCATAATAATAATAATAATAATAATGCTTTTCGAATATTTGAACGGCGCTTTACAAGTCTTCTTTACAAGTCTTCTCAAAGCGCCTCTTACAATGAAGAACACCATGCACACCATCTTTTTGCCCGGAGAAATAGCGGCAACCAATCTGCGCCAGCGTCCATTTCAACCGGGCATATACACACCACACACGCTCACAAACACCCACACAAGGCCAGATTAACCTGAAACGCATGTTCGGATAATGGCCAGTAAGTTGCACATTGCAAGAAGCACAACAGACATAAAAAATATATTATAAAATAAAATTATGATAAAATTAATAATTTACTAATGCAACGTGTCGCTTGTGATAGAACGTTTATTTTGGTCACACCATCTACTAAATTAAACGAACGAGAACCACGGATCCAGTGGTGTTTTTTTTTTGTTCATTTCAGCATGAACGTTCATTTCACTTCATGAGCATTTTTTTTTTGTATAGAAATGTGTAAAGTAAAATAAAAAAATGTATATAACTGGAATCACAATGAGTAAAAAAAAGTTTCTGAACTTATCTGCTTTAATCCTTGAACTTACATTGGCAAATTGATTTTGAGTTTAAACCAACTCACTGTGATTGATTTAAGTTTGTGATCTGAAGCACCAGCGATGGAAAATATTAGTCTCTTCAAAACATCAAACAATTTAATCTGAGCATGTATTTGATTCTAGGGTTATTTCAGAAAGACCAGAGGTGTTTAATCTGGATGCTAAACATAAATGTGATCTAGAAAATGTCTTGACTCTCTTGTTCCAGAACTATGCTGAAGGCCTGTGTAGATCTTTCTGTGAACTCCTCCGAGACATCACCACAGAAGGCCAAGTCCAAGTTCTAAAGGTACAGTTATCTTTAATCCCTCACTGTGCAAATGGCCTGATCCTTCCCTCTGTTGTGAAATGAAGTGCCCGGGTCCTCGGCTGCAGACTAATGACTTGAAAAGTCTTCGCTCAACCCTGGGTTCTGCTTGGAGAAGGCCTGGTTCAGCCAAGCTTTTTCCGTTGTTGTTTTGTAGAAGCTTTCTTTAGCTTATGCATTCAAGCTCTTAGATCTGACAGTTTTGAGGCTCGCTCTTTGACACAACCCTTCGTTCCTCCGAGCATTTCTAGTTTCTACACCATCCGTTTTGGAAGCGTTCGACTTTGAAGAAACGATGAAAGCAATCTGAGCGGCCCGGTTTTTTTTATTAACACCTTTTTTGAGTAATTAATGTCTTTGCCGGTGTTACGCAATGCCCCTTCCAGCACGGGTCGTGTGATGTGGCCTTCAAAGTTTCCCCAGCGCTGGTTTCCTCCGGAGACTGAGGGACGGAGCGTTGTAGAGCCGCTGCCATTAGAGAAAAAGCCATTCGCTTCGGCCTCCAGCTGCTTTTAGCGGGTTAGCTGATGCTCATCGGAGACTCCAAGCCAATCTGGAGCACGAAACCCCCAGGAGTTGTGGAAAAAATGAGGTTGTGACCCGGGTGTGGTTACTTCATGGTTGTTGTAATATAACACAAAACGATATTGTGAATAATTTCCAGTCGTTTCTTTATCAATAAATTTCTTTACGTTTGATATTTTTGGCACTAATCTGATTCCATACCTCAGTGGCCCAGTACCATTTCAACCATACTTTACTGAAGTATCTTGGCTACTTTGTACTTGTACTCTCTACTTGACTACATTTTTGATTGAGTACATGTACTGTTTACTTAACTACATTTGAATGGACACTTACCGTTACTTGTTACATTGTGGTTGTGCACGACAAGTCGACGTCTTTTTCTATTGCGGTTATTTTCTTCGGTGGACACAGGGATATTGCCATCTGCAGGATGCTGAAGGTACTGGATGCTATTTATCAGCAAAATCACATTTTACTTTATTATATATTATTTTTACAGTAAAGTATCCATACTTTTACTCAAGTGTGGTTTTCAGCTACTCTTTACACCTCTGACTGGTTGGTTTTTTTTTTGTAGACATAGAGGGTAATTGGGGATTTGTTTATCCGTTCGTTTTACCTTTAGAATTCACTGAAGGATGGAAACAGCCGAGATCTTTTGCTTCCAACAACTGGTCCATGAAGCAAAGCCGGTGAGAACGTCTGTAATCTGTCTCCTAAACAGCAGAACGCCGGAGCTTGAGCTCTCTGAATCTTCCATTGTGATAACAAGTGGCATCTTTACATTTGTGTGAAGGCAGCTTAATTGGAAAGAAACGAGCCCAAGGTTATCTATGACATCCATGTATGTTTATGACAGGTTGATAGAGAGCCTCACTTTGTGCATGATGATGCCCAGAGTCTGTGTGTGCAACGTCTGAGAAAGCTAGGAATGAGTTTACAATCACTTTCATAAACATTACATTTGAATTTCATGCCCATTTTTTGGTGATTGTTATTGGTGTTGCGTTTGTGATGGTCTTTATCTATCTGTTAGTCTTCTATACGGATATCTTCATGAATAATGGGGGGTTTGTTCTTTAAATTATAGCAGAGTTTATATAAAAAATACAAATTACTTCTTGGTTTTTGCTTTTCATTTGTATATAGATTTTCCAAGTTCAAGGACAATGTACCATAAAATTCATAAGCACTCTGTGTTTATCAACTATCTGTGAGGGAAGTGTTCGTTTAGTTTAGTGCTTTAGATGATAGAGCAATTCATTTATTTAACGTTGACCAGTTTATTTCTGCTTTGCGTAGGGAGAATTCCTGTCCTCTGTGGAAATAAATGGTCATTTGCAGCTTCATTGACATGCAAAACATTCCTGTTTTTATTTTGTCAGTTGGAAAATTGGATTGAAACTGGTTTCATTGGATATTATTGGACTGATTTTCGTTGGCACACCATTGTCGTCCACATCACGTCGATTTCCACCACCACCACTTTTTTTTGCCCAATTCTAAATAACATAAATCAAATTATGTTTTTCGAAAAATCAATAAAGTTTTGTTTGACTGAAATGTAAAAAAAATTGCTTCACATATTAAGCAGGAGTTAATGCACAAACCACTATCCTTTACCATTATAAAGACGATAATTGAAATAAGTTGAAATGAAATGTGATGATAGTGATAGTCGTTCTGACGGGGCTTGATGCTTGTTTCCGTCGGCTGATATGAATTCAGCCTGTGTAGCTCTGAAAGGCTCAGACGTGTGGGCCACCATTCCATTAACCTTTCCGAGGATCCCTTGCTTCTTTAGAACACAAGCACCGTTTAAGAAGTAAATCATCCAGTCCAAGGCGAGAAGCATCGTCACTCGCTAATTAACTGCTCATTTAAATCACCGCTATCTGCAGCTGATGCTTTATTGACATTTTTAATTAACACCATGAGAAGAGCCGCTCCAATCTCATATACATTTTGTTGAAGCATGTGGCTTGAATCTGGAAGATCGCCTGATCTATAAGTAATTTCTTTTTTCAATAAACTAGTGCTTTATGTTCTTTCTTGACCGGAATTGGCTTTGTCAAGTGGAACAAGGAAAAGTTGCGTTTAAAAGTTGCGATTTCAACTCTTCACTTTTGTTGGATGCCGTTTATGTGGTTTTGGTGGTTGTTTTTATATGGTTGAAAGGTTTCAGGTCATAGAACGATATAAACAAGTTTAAGATTTTTGGTTGTTTTCACGCTAGGTAAAGGTAGGTTGGCTTGCTTGAAGTCGGACCAATCAGATTGTTCGGAAATGTGTTAAGGTCATTTGTTCACATAACAACAACAGGAAGTTCGATGACAGCGTTTTCTTTCCTCGCACAACAAATCATCTGCTGCTCTTTTCACAGCTGACCCGCCCACTTGTCCTGATTGGCTGGTTACTGTCACCTCACGAATTGATCTCGCCAATTCATTCTGCGATTTGTCCTGGCCTGTTATTTTGTGTGGGAAATTTGTGCTTGCAGACCAAACTGTGCATGAAGCGACCTCGCAAATTAGGTTGTCGAATTCACGTTCGTGTTCGTAATCCAACGTGGAAGAAATTGACTAACCCGACCGATGTAATTTCGTATTTGCACGTTCATTCTATAGCTGGTTTGGTTCACGTTCATTTTACAGTTTGCAGAACTACCACACACACAATGTTCTAAACAGATGTTCTCCTAAGTGCTCTTTTGATTAAGGTTTGCTGTTTTTTTGCGATTTTAGTTTCCTCACCTTCTGTTGTGAAGCTGTTTGAATTACCTTGACTTTGCAGCGTTTGTTCCAGAACTTCAGTGTGTGACACGTGGCTGTGGTCAGTGTGTGAGCATCTGAGGAGAAGCCCTTGGGCTCAGTTGTTCTTGGCACCGGATGCACAGTGTTCAAATCAATCACATACCACATGGCTCCCTACGGAAGCCCTGGCGACGATAGAGCAATTTTGTAAAGCTCACTGAAATATTTCAAACATGCGTCGCTTGGCTTCAGTCCATTTTGCGTTTTTCATCTTCCTTCATTACCTCACAAATTACTCCAATATTCTGGAGACCTTTCAACCTCATAAAAGCGCTTGCCAAGATGAAGAAATGCTTTACTGCAGATAAAGTCAGTAGACGGTTGGATTCTTGCTGCGTTCGTTTGGTTTAAACGTTCCGCTTGGCCTGGAACTTGTGTCCTGTGGTGAATTCAGAAATCAAATTCTGTTCACCTTTGGATTCTGTTCATTTTCTGACTGCACTGAAGAGGTGATCCCAGTCTGGTCTCACACCAACCCCTTTCTGGAAGAGTTTTCTTGTGATGGTCAAAGATATTTGAGTTGCAAGCTTCTCGAGTTGTTCTTTAATTGGAAGTTTTTGGATTTCTCTTCATTCGCTCTCAAAATGTCATACTTTGTCACACATCACTTGTCACACATCACTTGCAGCAATAATTGCAACACTAATATGGACACCAAAAAATATACAAAGTTAAACATTGAGTCAGTATGAAAATAGAGAAAGTAAATCACCAAGCAACAAGTAAAGAACACCCAACAATTTCAACAAGACGTTTGTGAGACGGCAACTGTTAGATTTGAAGAAAATGGAAGAGAAGAATCCAAAAGTGAGTGTATTGTACATGATATGTGTATTGTCAAGATATAATGTTAAGACATTTTATTAATTATTATGTATACATTGCTACAATTATTTATATTAACTGGAAAAGTCTTGTAGTGTTTTCAAACTGATCATTGTTGTGAGATTGTAATACGAGTGTTTCAAGTTGAATACAGTTTTTAGTTAGTCAAAGGTTTTGTTTTTCTCGAATCATCGTGTCTTATGAGACAAAAAAAATATTTGGAAATAGAAGTTGATTTGTGCACAGTTTTAACAATGTTCAGTAAAGGATGATGGATACTAGTAAGTTAAGATGTTGGCAACATTATATGAATGTGTTACAACACAAGAACCATTTTTTTTTTTCAACTGAGAACTTGTTCAATGACTGAATAACCTTTGTTCACATTTTTCCATTGAGTGTTAAAGCAAAAGCGCACAGTAAAAAATAATAATACGTCTGTTTGGTCCAGGCCATTCCAAGCCAGCGATCAGACTCTGATGTGACGCACCACAACTTCCAATTTGTTTGCTTTGCACTACAATGTCATTTATCGTGTTTTTTTTCTGCTCTGAAAGTGGCTTTTGGTGGCGACGCGGCACAGAGCAATCCACCGCCGCCGCTGATAAAAACAGTGTTCATCCGAAATCTCGTCTGTCACCTTTAAACTGTCCATGGCTGAAGCTTTTCGAGACGTCGTCTGCCGAAGTTTAGAAGATTTACTATCCCAGTGACAAACTGTGAGAACCTCAAACAATGAGCTGTGCTGGAACACCTCGGCCTGCGGGAATCCCACCACAGCGTGGGCTGCCGAGCTTTGTACATCACATGGCTCCGATCCACACACATCGACGCATTAGCTTCTACATCTTATTTTCAGAGCAAACATCTGCATCGTTCACCAGGTTGGTTCCCCACAGGCGGCTGGGAGTGGAAATCTGAAAACCCTGGAACACTTTGATGGTCCGTGTCCACATGAGGATAGCAAGAGGGAATAATGGCTGCCACCAGTCTTCTCCAGCCCAATGATGGACTGACAGTAGATTTCCTCTGAGCTTTATAGTTATTTAGCAGCAGCTCTTTGAGATCCATTAAATGTGGTTTAGATGAGATTAATATCTATAAAAATGTAAAATTTGGTTCCATTTGAGACTTTAATAAAAATGGCCTCATATTTTGTTCACCTTTTGCAGAGCACTACGTTTCCTCAAGTCATTTCGTTTTTCTTTTAACGTTGTTAAGCCTGTAATTTTTAAGCATGTAGGGTTTTTTATTGTTACGAAAAATCTGAACTAATGTGAATTACTTTTATTGTTATTATCCCGTGCTTGTTTGATAAATTGATGTCACATATATATATATATATATATTTATTTATTTATTTATTGTTTTTTTTTTTACTGAAAGAACATAATTTCCTTCTCTTTTTTTCCTCGTAGGTTGTTGAAATTGCCATTAAGGTAAGCCCAGTTTTGGGCTCCCATATGTTTCAGCCGCTTTTGCCAGATGTGTTTCGGGGGATTGTGGAGGGCGAAGTGAGTTTGCACTTTTCCATCAGCCTGACTTATTGCACCAACCAGTTTAGTGTGATTCAGAGCTCTTTCTCTCTCACACACACACTCACACACATTGTGTTTCTTCACAGAGGTATCCTGTCGTGATGTCGACATACCTTGGTGTGACAGGCCGGATACTCTTGCAGAATTCTGCCGTTTTTACATCACTTCTCACACAAATGGCTGCAGAGTTTAACCAAGAGGTAAGAGGTGTTTTTTTAGCTTTCTCTTTGTAGCTTTTTTGGTTTTGTTTTTGCATGTCATTTAAAAATAAAGATGTTTAAATCAGCTTTCATAATTCGGGGTTGTTAAAACTATGGCTCAATTTAATTCATGCCTAATTTAAAAAAAATAAATAAAAAAATTTAACTCTGCCCTGTGACATGGAAAGAGTTGTAGAGGTTAACCCAGCGCAGACCTGTTTTGACACCCAACTTCAAGGCCCAACCATGGTTTTTATGTGCGTTCCGTGAGTTCTCAATGTATTCGCATGTTTCTTAATTGTAAACGATCAGTAACAAAAATGTGTTTTGTGCATTAGTCTGTGAGTATGAATGTATATATACAGTATGCCCCTGTGATTGGTTGTCCACTGATGCAGGTCTCAGTGATTCTGATTGGCTCCAGCTCTTTTTTTCATTTATAGTATAATTTTGCTGGTCTTGAATAATGTAATTGTAGAACAATATAATCAATAGATTTATTTTATGATGAATAAAGCAGCGAGTGTAGTGAATTAATATTATACATTTTACTAAAATTGTTATTATTAGCAATAAAAATATTGCAGTGTTTTAAAGAATAATGGTTTATAAAGTTTATAAAAATGTTGGCAGCATTGTGTGAATGTGTTTTTTGCATTATTTGCATTGCTTTAGTAATGCATTAATTTAACAATTATTTAAACCAGAACTTTAATATTTGTGATTTTGTAAATAATGCGCCTTTATTTTCAAGCCCAACGTACAGTATATATATAGTTTTTCTAACGAGATGCGCATGCATTTACTAAATGTAATCAATAACCTTTTCATCCTCTTATCAGATCAGAATGAATAATTAGCCCTAGAACGAAACGACTGTCTAAATGTGTCTGGAATTTTCATATCGGTAGATTCCCAATTATTCTGTTATTATTGTCAAGCCCAAATGAAGCAGAAAAGAAAGCATTGAGAAATACTGAAGCATGACCTGTTTTCCTTCCTCCCGTTTGCGCGAGCTGCTGATCTTACTGTAATTTGATCCCGGTGGACCAGGATGCTTTGCTGAGCCGCCCACACAGGCTCCGTTCCTCTCAACACCGCACAGCATCTCCGGGCTGAATAATTGAACTCATTTGTGGTGTTATAGTCTCAGCATATACAAATATTTTCCTAATTTATATCTTAAAAGAAAATCCCAGAAATACCTTTTCCCATGAGCCGAACTTCAAAAGATGGAGGTGTTTATACAAATCAACCATGAGAAAAGTCTTCCTCCCATCCATGCTGCTGTGTCTTTTTCCCGTTTCCCGCCCGGCACGTGCCAGTTCTCAACAGGTTTTGCTTTCGCAGGCCGACCAGCTCTTGGGGAGCATGATTGAGATGTGGGTGGACAGAATGGACAACATCACCCAGCCCGAGCGGAGGAAACTGTCTTCTCTGGCGCTGCTGTCTCTCTTACCCTCCGACAACAGGTTAGTCCACGTCTACACCGATCACCCATCAGCCCCAGAGCATCTCTAACAATGGCCGGACTTTTTTTGTTGTCGTTGGATTGGCTGTCAACGAAACTTCAATATGACTTGTCCGTTATGCAATGGCACGCATTTCTTGAAAGCTACAGTAATTCTGCTAAGAGGCGTGGTTTGCATCTGATCGCAAAGATGAACCAATCAGTGCTACTTGTTCGTTTTCCCATCATTCTCATGGTGTTTGTGTGTTGCCACAAAAGGTCTTCCGCCTCCAGTGGTGTAAAGTCCTTGAGTAAATGAACTTTGTTACTAAAAGTGTTTTTTTTCTAAGTATCGGAAATATAAGCAGCAAATTACTTGACAACATTTTTGATCGAGTAAATGTCTCTTTACTTCACTACATTTGAATGGACACTTACTGTTACTCGTTACATTGTGATTGTGCACTTTATTGTCTTTATTTTCTACCATTATTTTCTACCATTTCTTGGGCGGATGAGGTGATATCGCCATCTGCAGGATGCTGAAGGTTGCACTTTTTTGCACGTTTTAGTTTGACTGAGACTGACTTTTTGTTCTTCTTTATCTATTTTTTTCTGCCATTTGAAAAATTTAATTTTATTTCTAGATTAGGAAATAAAACATCATAAAAAGTTTCTTGTTTTTCACAAATTGTTGTGTTTTTTAGCCTAAATTTGGTACGAGTAAGATACTTAAGTTTTTTTTAAATTGTATATCTTATGACTGTTACTTAAGGCTTCTTGGAATTGGTGTCTTGTCACTGGTTACAGGAAAGTGTATGTACTTTTACTCAGGTAGGATTTCCATACCTCTGTTGGACCAGATCGGTCTGTCTGTATCTTGTCTTAGTCGTTTTCCATTTTACTTCAAATTGTGCTCTTAGTGGAAAACAGAAATATGTCTGACTTAAAAAAAAAAGCCGAATTGTAAACACCGTCATAATAATCCATCTTTTCAACCTGGTGTCATGCCATTAAGGAAAGAGCCTCTTATAAGCTCTTGACACATAACTCAAAGGAACACGACAGCCGCGGTGTGAATAATGAAGAAAACATGAAACCAAGACACAAGCCGATGAATAATGGCATGATTCATCAAAGGAAACCTCCGTCTGACACAGAGTCAGACAAAAATGCTTTATTGTAAAGCAATTATCCGGTAAAAGAAGTTCATTCATGTCGAAAAATGTTTTTGGCTTCTCGTAAACAAGGTCAGACCTTCCTACTTGGACGAATTGCACATTTTTTACAAGCTTTGAGTCTCTGAGCGAGTTCCATTTATGATTTATGTTTGCTCGCAGATCAGGTTACAGTGTGAACTGTAATTCTGACCTCAAGAAAACACTCCAGCATCTCTGTCTGCACGCTCACGTTTGAATTGTACAACATTTGTTGAATATTCAGGGTTGTGCATTATAGACCAAATATGCTGTACAATTTTCTGTCACGATTTAGTGAACATGATGTGCAGAGTGAAATCTCTCACCTGATTTGGGACTTTAAAGTGATTTCTGATTGGTTAAAATTATTTATAAGGGGACACATTGTTACAGTGTTATGAATGTAAGGCCTATGTAAATACATTATAAAATATACATATTGTATTTGGCACATTGTCAAATGTACTTATTTATTCATTTATTTGTTCATTTATTTATTTGGATTTGTGCGAGGTACAGCCACATAGTTAATCTAATTTCTATCATAATATTTGTTCCACACAGGTAATGAATAACAATAGCAAAATGAAATATCAATGTTTAAAAAAACTAGTGACTGTTTATGGTCAAAATGGGCAGAGCCATTTATACCGTCCAACCAAAAAGATAGACTGAACACATTGCTGCTTGCACCTATTGAATGGAAGGATGGATGGAAGGACAGAAGAATAAATAGATGGAGGCATGGACGGATTATCGCATGGTTCAATTAACGTGTGTGTGTGCGTGTATGTGTGCGTGTATGTGTGCATGTATGTGTGCGTGTTTGTGTGTGTGTGTGTGTGTGTGTGTGTGGTTTTGAAGATATAATGGGCCAAAGCATCAGAGTAAAAAAGTCATATTTCATATTGATCTAATAAAAAAGTTTTTTTTAATGTTTTGAATCAGAAAAGGTTCCTGTTAGATAAACGGTTCCTACTGTTGTAAAAAAGGGAGTTTTAATTGGACAAAATACAATGTCTGAAAGCTCAGTGTAGTAACTTTCCCTCTTCATCGTCTGATTGTAATGTTTAATACACAAACTATTGATGAGTGCTAATCATGGTTAACGTTTAGATTTTTGTTCCCGCCGCTACAGTGCGCTACTTGTGAGACGGGTCGCAGAGCCGCGGCAGGTCGCTTGTCACCTTATTTCATTGAAATTGATCTAACAGGCCATTGTTCTGTGAGATCAATACCAGCATCAATAGCAGATCCCTTCATGTCAATCAGCCTCCCACCCAAAGCCGTGATTAACTGGAAACAATGACAGCTCCATCATGGCCTTGTTTTCCCTCTGCCGTTTGCCGGGCTTCGCTGTGATATACAGAAGCGGCTCCCGTGCGGATTAAGCCCGAGTCTGACGGGGGAGTGGAATAGTCATGCATCATCACGCTTTGTAGAGACAGCCTGGATCTGTGAGCGATATCTCTGAGCCTTGCTCTGTGAAGCGCAGAAGCACAGTGTTGTTTTCTCCATTATCGCCACATCCTGCCTTCTGCCAGCATCAGGACCAGTGGCAGAAATTGCCTTTTTCTATCAGAGAACAGTTTTGTTTTCTGTTATTTTGGTTGCATTTATTTTGTTGTGTGTGTGTGTGTGTGTGTGTGTGTGTGTGTGTGTGTGTGTGTGTGTAAGGCTGTTCATTTTGTTCTAATCCAATGTTTATTTATTTTTCAATGATGTTTTACCCCACAACTTTTCGTTCAACTTGTTTTCCTGAATATTATTAAAGTTTGTGCTTTTTTGTTTATCAATATTTTTAGAAATATTGACATTTCAAATTTGGTTAATCTTATCCGCAAATGTATTTTTTTTTTTAAATAATAGTTGATATTATGATATCATAATACAATATGAATATTGTGATAATTTACATGAACAATAAAGCAAATTTAGATTATTTTTGGCCTTATACATTATTTTTATTAAAATATGAATATCACATTTATTTTTGATTTGTTTACACCTAGTAGTTTAAACCTTTTTTAACAATTTTAACCTTAAAATGTTACTGTAAAATCATTATTTTGTCTAACATTAAATGTTGTTCTGAAATGTAATTGCAATTTATAATATAATTACCAGTTGTGTGTTTAAGTGTTTTGTTATATTAAAGCACTGTTTTTAACCTTTAAGGGGTGTAATGTCCCAGACGGGCTTAATTGTATTTTACTCTCTTTTTTTTGTCTGTTTGTTTTTCTGTTCGCCGTTGTGATGTTGGGAAACTGAAGTCTGACTTCCAGAAGTGCGCTGCGGAACGCGTGAAATGAGGCACGGCGTAATCATTTTCACAGACATTCACTGCTCCTTCAATGGCATTTCCTCAACCCGCCATTATTATTCTATTTGTTCTGCTTTGAGCAAACACCTGTGGGCTCGCAGCAAGACCCAAGGCTCTGAACCATTCTTCTCCGAGACGTCACAAATAATTTCTCCCCCTAATGAAGTAGAACTATATTAATGGCAGCAACTGAAACGTACAGATTTGTCTCCACTGTAGTTGTCTGGTGATAAACGGATGATGCTAATGATGCTGCGTTGATCTATGAGCTGAACTTCTCCCAAATGTTGTAAAAAGCCTAAGTGAGCTTCGTTTTTGCGCAAAGTGTTTGGATGCAGAAGGAAATGTAGATCATGGAGGAAAGTGCTGTTGGCTTTATTCCACTCGCCATACATTTTTATGAGTGAACGACACGTTCTGATCCCTAGCATCCATATTGAGTGGGATGTCTCACAGCTAACAGGATTCTGCCGTGATGATTGGTCCAGGAAAATTGAAAGTAGACTGTTCTTTTCGTAGCGTTTGGCTCGGCGTAATATGTTTTGGCTTAAAGTGCTTCTGGTTCTTTTCTGCTAGTGAAATGCTCCGCAGCTTGACCTTTCGGTTACAGTGAGGACGTGGGATTGTGACAGTGACGTCCTTCACTTCACATGTGGACAGAGTATTTACACACTGTAAATGTCTTAAAGGCAAAGCAGCCGAACACAGCGGCTCCATCCTAAAGGTCAGACATGTTCATAAAACACACAGGAGATCCTTCCGCTATTACTGATGCTGAGCTTGCTTTTACTGATAAATCGGCCAATCAGAACTTCAATGAAAATATTTGGAAAATGACAACAAAAAGAGTAGTTATATATTTATTATTATAATTTTTTTTAAATCTCTGATGAATTGTTGATAATTTATACTCAATGTATGCTCTTTTTTTTTTAATTCATGCTGCTTTTGCGTGTAATAGCCATTACAATACAAATCTTCAACATTTACATTTGTAGGATATCACGTACATTGATATCACATACACACAGTACCAGACAGCCAGACTTGAGTAAAAGTACAGATATTTACTGTAAAAAATGTTCCATTACAAGTAACAAGTCACCAATTTCTAAAAGACTTAAGTTCTTTTAAAATTGGATGCTTTGCTACTTTGTCTCAAGTATTTTACTTGCACTGAATGCAGGCACAAAACAAAACAAAAAAGAAATGTGAAAACAAAAATACAGAAACCTCAATGTTTTAAAAATAGTAGAACAAATAGATGCAGAGTCAGCCTCAGTCACTCAAATGTGCAAAAAAAAAAAGTAGATATAAAATAAATAGATTAGCTAATTATATATTTAATAAAATTATATATGATATAATAAAATTAGTAAAACACATTCTTACTCATCTAAGTATTCAAGGTCATGTTTGAGTAGCTTCTCAAGTGATTAAGATGGTTTCTCTGCATTAAAATTATACAACATCAGACTAGTAAACTACGTATAAATTCAATGAGAAGTACATCACAAACTCACAGCTAAATGTACTTTATGCAGAATGTATAATTTTAGTGATTAATTTATTCATGTTGCACACAAACTATTAGGCTAAAATATAATGCGCTTATTTTCCGCGTGCTTGCCGATACCCGATTAATTAACCGATAGTTTATAAAATGAAGACTATCAAAAAATAAAATCATAACACTCCATGTAGTAAAACAATAGTGCAAAACTTTATTTTTACAAGTACATATAAATTTATATAAAAAAAAAATTATGTTAATATAAGCACCCTCCCCCCTAATTTTCCAAGCGCAAAATAAAAATTCCATTCATTTTTTGTGTTTTCTGAGTAAATTATATATATATATATAAGTATATATAAGAAATATATACTTTCACGGATGGGTTAAATGCAGAGCACCAATTCAGTATGGTCCCTAGTGGCCATATTGCCGTCACCTCACTTTCCTAATTACTTTCCACTTTCCTAATATTTTTCATTTTTTTCTTAATTAATAATGTAAATTATTTAACAAACCTAGCTTGTTTCTCTTGCTCGACTTTTCTTATATGGTTTTTCATTGGATGCTGCGTGAAAGAAAGACCAACCATCACATTGACGCTGAGTGGTCAATCAAAGCCTTGCTTGTGTTGCAGTCATGTGGTTGAGGAACGAACCGACAAGTGTTTGACTTTGTAGAAGTTGTTGTGGAGGAAAGTGCCAAACAGGAAGTGTGGCCTTGGAGTGAATTGTGTTTACCGTTGAATGCTGTTTTTAAAGTCACAACTGTGACAAAAGGTTAGGTGTTTTTTTTCTTTTTTTTTTTTCTCATTGCACACAAATTGTGACGTGACCTCAGAACCTTTCCATGGCCACAAGCGTCTAGAATGGAGACACTACAAGTTCTTTTAATGAAAGTTAAATGTAGTTAAACGCTCTAGGCTGAAAGTAAATGTTGCTTTGCAGCACATTTAAAAAAAATACCGGAAAGAATATAATGTGTATTGACTTGCAACACATTTGTAAAAAGGCACATTTGCAATTAAGTTGCATTATTTATTTTTCCTTATAACATGAACAAACAATTTAAATGATGTGCTGTTTCACAAATAGCACCATGTTATTTAGTAAGCACAGTGACATGCATTTATATTTGGTATGCAATTTTTTTAGGGAGAGAAAAGGACAGACAGAGCGACGAATGGGGGCAGATAGTGTGAATAGACAGACAGACAGGTTCAAATACTGTATATAGAGAGAGGGACAGTCAGACAGACATGGTCAAATAGTGTAATGTTGGGAGACAGACAGGCAAAGAGAGTGTGAATGGAGAGATAAATAGACAGGTTCAAGTAGTGGAGAGAGAAAGACAGACAGACAGGAGCTGATAGTGGGAATAGAGAGACAGACATGCGCTGATAGTGTGAATGGAGAGATAGACAAACAGGTTAAAATAGTGGAGATACAGAGAGAGAAACACAGACAGACAGACACGAGCTGATAGTGTGAATGGAGAGATAGACAGACAGGTTCAAGTAGTGGAGAGAGAAAGACAGACAGACAGGAGCTGATAGTGTGAATGGAGAGAGAGAGAGAGAGAGAGAGAGAGAGAGAGAGAGACGGTGATTGTGTGAATAGAGAGACATATCGAAATACTGGGGCAGAGAGAGAGAGGGAAAATAAACGTAATAATAATTTCTTTAATTTAAATCTTTCCTGTGATTTTGTTTAAATCGAAAACTGTATGTAGAAACATTATGTACAACCATAATGCTACAAAACGGAAACACACTGTTGTCAAATATGACACAACTTGCCACTATAATATGTGCAAAGTTTGTAAAGGTAACAACAACAATGTTATGACTGTTAATTTAACAGAATGTTATAAACTGTTAACAATTTCAGAAATTCAAAGACTTGAATCATGATTTTCATTGTAATTCGATGGCAGACTGAGAGTGTAAGAATACTAGTGTTGGTTGTCAGTGAGCAGCACACACTCTGTTCCCACGCACCGCGTTTGAACACACTCCTCGACTGCTGCATGCAAACGCAGAAGAAACCTCTGTTTTGGTTCGGTATTAAAGACCCTGTGAAATCTCTTGACAAGCTTAGTGTTCCTTCCTGTTTTGACCTATTTAAAACCAAAAGTTTGAGAAGTCTGTTTTCAAAAAAAATATATCAAAATTGAACCACAGAATGAGTCACTGATAAAGTGAATCCGTGTTACCACAGGAAACGAATTAAGTTAAACAAACAAGTGGAACCGGGGGAAATCAAGAAGCGAAAATGCCTCATTTTTAGGTTTGTTTTGTGCAAAAAGTGATTTTCAGCTTTAATTTGATGTCGTGTGCTAACGCCTTAGCATTAGCCGTCACTACGCGACTCATTGGTCTATGAAGTCGTTGTTATAAATAACCCAGAAGGCTCTAGAACATCATTCTGTCACGGCACTGTCATGGCTCATCCATTTCTCTTGGAGCGTTTCTGACTAACGTGTTCCACTGCAATCGTTTTTCAGCGTGATCCAGGACAAGTTCTGCGGGATCATTAACATCAGCGTGGAGGCGCTGCACGATGTCATGACGGAAGACACCGAGACTTCTACCTACAAAGAGTAAGTTCCAGTCTGTGTTTAATGATCTTGAGAACAGTGGACAAGGACACAAACTGTCAAGGTTACTTTAGAAAACAAACACTCAAGACTGAAGTGGCTGTGTGAACCGTTGCTTCACGGAGAAAGTTTGTTCGCCAACGTATGTGTTGGAAAATGCTCTGATCGTTTCCAGTTCTTATTGCAAATTAGGAAAGTTCTGAACTACAATGTGAAGATTGTCTCACCTTAAATGCAATTATAATGCAGTGGTAGCCCAACTTACGAAACTCATTTGTGCAGAGTTTCGTAAGTAGAAAATTCCACAAATTGAGATGCAATCAATGCAAAGTGTAAATGCCCTAGATCGTTCCAAGCCATATATTTTATTTTTATTTTTAATCATAAATGGTGTTGGTAATAACTGTAATAGAAAGCATGTTACATAAGACTTGTTAAAATAAGCATAACAATATGTTCCGTGGAGCTGTAGCAAAGAAAAAAAATGAGTTTCGTTTACCTTTCGGGTCCAGCGGCTACAATATTTAGCTTGTCGTATCTTAAAACTTTCGTAACTATAGATGATATTTTCCTCAAAGACGCGCTCAAACTCAAAACTTTGGTTAGTAGAACCATTTGTGAAGGTACCACTGTATTAGCATAAAGACATACCTTCTAAATACACACATATTTAAATTAGTGTGAGGATAAAAGTAAAAGAGCCATTTCTGGCCTGTGGGCCACAGGTTGGGCATCAATGATTCAACTGAGAGTTTCTGATGTTTCTCTGATTTTCACAAACTTGTTTTTCAATGCTAATATGTTTCTAAGAACTTCCAAGTCATCTTGATGGCATCACTTTCAACAGCTCACCTCGACCTTTCTCAAAAGCATTCTTGCACAGCTGTGGCTTGTAGTTATGCGAGTCAGGAAATGCCGGGTGATGCTGCGAGGCAGCCGATATTTCATGTTTTTAGGATGAGGTGTGATACCCTTAGGTTCAACTCCTAAGGCATTTTATCATTTCCTGGCGCCGCAGATATACACAAACTGCCCTGTGCATACTTCAGTGGGCTGTCACTGTGTTCATAAATGAGTGAGTGTACACGTGCGGCCGGAAAGCAAGAGCGAAACGACGCTTTTTCAAACGGAATTGCCATGAATGTCCTCGGCCCTTTTGAAAACACACTTCACAACCTTCACATCCACCCCTCTCTGTCGGTCTTCTAGCTGCATGCTGATGAGCCACTTTGAAGAGCCCAAACTGACAGATGATGAGGAGCCCCCAACAGAACAAGACAAGAGGAGGAAGCTGGTGAGTGTCTCCCGCCAAAGGTCACAGATGTGCCGCGCTTTTATTGATTAATTTTGCCACCAGCCAGCCTCTTATTGATGATATGTGATGGGTGAAAGGACTCCTGTCCAAACACTACGTTTGAAACTATTTGAGAAAGAGATTCGCTGGCTTTGGCTTGCTCAATGTACTAAATTGTCAGGCTACTGTTGGACTCGTTGCATGAGTTGGGTTTAGTTGCTGGGTTGGCACGGGTGTCGCATATTCATATTTAATTGTGTGCTGTTTGGAGAAGTTGGAGAAGTGCTTTCACAAAAACAATATTTGTTTTCTGGTTTTAGATTTTCCAGACATTCTCCTGTTTTAAATTGCAAGTAAATGTTTATAAATGTTTTAAGATCAGCATGTGGATGTCTGCTGGAAAAACCACTCTCTTCCTAGGCATAACACATTTTGCTTCAGATTGGCTAATGGGGAACAGGGTGTGTTTTTTATAAATGCCATCTATAAAGATAATTAGACCCCTCCAGTAGGTTTAGTCAAACCAGTTCAGACCATTCAGGTCAGGCAGCTGATGGAATCCAGGTGAAATAATCATAAATAAATTATAGATTAAATATAAGAAGTATAATATACATTCATTAAATTTTAATAGAGTAACTAGTAATTCTTTATAATATTGTATGTTTTTTAAATGATTTTGAAAGAGATTTTGCTCAAAATGAACCAGTTTTTAAAGTAATTATTTTTTTTTTTTTTTTTTTGCTGTGTAACGAATATTATCTAAATTTGTTGGTTTATTTTTTCTATATGTCTAAATTTTTTCTAAACTGTTAGGTTTTTTCTATATGTCATACTACATAATAATGTCATATTAATATTCATGTATGTGCACCAGTTTCAATTGGAAAAATTCTATACAGTATCTATTTATATAGGAGCGTAAATGTGAAACTGTGCGCGTGTGTGTGTGTGTGTGAGAGCGAGAGGCTGACAGAGAAAAAACAGATTTTTTTTTTCCTCATTCAGCCACTATTTCAGCGTTGTGTTTGGCCAGTGTGAATAAAATGTGCCGAGACAAGTCTCCGGATTGTTCATCCAGACAGAGGCGTCAAACTCAATTATCCAAAGGGCTTGAATTTAAAACACAGCTGAAGTTGCGGGTCAAAACGGATTAACATGAATCGAACATTCGTAAATGCTCTAAAGCGGACAATGTTTTGATCCAAAACGTAACCGGCTGCATTTCTAACTGATGTGTTGGTATCTGAGCTGCTTTACTTTTCCCATAAAAACTTCACTGAACAAGTTAATTTGGAGAAAATCGAGTGAGTAAGCTATTCTATTTTTTTCCCTTCGACTTTTACTTGCAACAACTCTAATCTAAATGTTCTTCTGTGGTTATATTTATGCGTCTTAATTAAATATATGATAGTAGATTCTTCGGTAGGAGAAACCGTCCTTGTATCAGACATGTCTTACTGGTTTCTTTAAGAAATTGCATATGGTGAGCCGTTTCTACATTTAGGGGTAAAGAAATTCCCAAAACGACATTGACCAATCTAACATCCATTATGTAGCTTCGTATGCAATTACTCTTTTTAGTGACAATGTGTGAAAAGGTCTTTTATTGTTATAAAAACACTGATTGCGTAGGCGATATATTTAATTTTTTTTTATCTTTCTGTTGCAATCAGGCCTTTTCTGTCAGGGCTGTGCAGGGTGACACACACTCAGGCTTTTCACCGTTTTATGAGAATTTGAAAAGCTTCATCTAATTGATTTTTTTAGCATTTGAGGTGTAAAATACATTTGCCGGAAGATTAATTTTTATGTTGATTTTAAAGAGTCAAAAAGCACTTTGCTTGTTCAAAATAGCCGCAGTTAATAGCGTTTTCACACATATGTTCCCCCGAGACGGGAATACTGTACAGAGAATGGGTTGAGCGGACGGGTCGGTTAATATAAAGATAAGTAGATGGTAGGAATCTGTGGTGTGATCATCTATAAATCGCTTTGAGAGGAGATGTTATGGAGACGTTCCTGGTTTTATTTCACCACGTCATCGCAGAAGCTGAAGAACCGACACATGGGGCGATCAGTCAACATAAAACAGGCCGTGGGGAGCAGAAGAACCAGTAGATAAAGTCCAAGAGATGTATTGCTCTGACACACGGAAGATGTACGTTCCTCCTGGTTAATGGTGCACAGAATGGATTAAGAGTTAAAGCGCAGGTTGAGATTTAAAAGGGTGATTTCATGTAATCACTGCTATTATGGGCCGAGCCGTCAGAAGGTTCTAGATGTCCACCAGAGTCTCTTCACCCGGAACTTGGAGCAGGGACAGTTGGGACAGGAACATTGTTAACCTTTTTTAACCTTGCTTGCCCATCGTGTAAACCCGTCACTTTGCCACGACTGATGTGCCGTCCGTGTCGCTGCCATTATAAAATGCAGCAGAAATGCAGGCCGACTGCGGTGTGTGTGTGTTTCAGATGAGTCTTCAGATGTTTCTGTTGTTTAGGCTGATATTTTTTATTATTATTATTATTACTTCTATGGTGTTTTTCAATCATTAACTAGTCTGCTAACTAGTTTTTTTTTTTTTTTTCATAAATTGTTCTAAATTCATGTACATGTACTATATATATATATATATATATATATATATATATATATATATTTCAAATATGCTGCTAATATAAGCACACATTTTTTTCCAGATTTCAAGTCAGAAGCAATCGCAAATAAATGGAAGTGACGTTGTCTTCATGTAGCTGCTCTCTTCTTTTTGTTTTAAATCATAGTTGCGAAAGCCGATATGCGTACACTCTTTTATTGGCTTAGTAACAGAAATAAAGAAACATTAGTTACGAACCAACACTTAGCAGTGGCTAAATATCAAATATCTCACGTGCAAACCAAATGTAAAATATATAAATAACTCATGTGCCTGAATAACAGAAATTAAGAAACCACATTCATGCAGCGACATCCATGCTTTCTCTTATGCCTGAGAAACCAGGAGGTGGCTTATATTTGTGTGCATTTGGTAAACTTTTGGTCAATTGTCTTTTAGTCACAGTTCATTGTGGAAATGCCATTTCACTTCCTAAACGTGCATATTTTATTCATCCTCTAAACTCAAACTTCTTAGCTTCAATACTTTTCCTCATACATAACTTTTTAACTATTTGTTTTTCTATTTATTTTGAATGTGATTAAAAATTGAAGCATAGTTTTAGAACATGTGGTTTTAGACTAGTGGCACCAGCTCTTATGTAATTCCTTTATAAAATTGCATCGTCTAGTTTACAACGAAACTCCTGTTCAATTAGCAACTCAGCAGTGCTGGCAATTTGCTAAATTGTGTGATTGTTGCTTTGCCTTTTTCTTTAGACGGTAAAAATGAGCAGCTTAATTTAAAGGGCTTTTTTGTGATGTGTCTCGGGCAGATGTTCATGAACCTGAGGAGAAACGTGCTAAACGCTAATATGTGATTGCTGATGCCGACTCGGCTTCCTGAAATAAATTTTCTTTTTGTTTTGTCGCCGCCTGCCATTTCTCATTATTTGTGTAAATGCTCCAGGGTTTGAAGGTCAATCCATGCAAGAATACGAAAATAAAATTGTTTGCTTTCTGGGATGCGGCGTCGCATAAACGGATTCGTCTGCTTAATGAGCACATTTCTCTCTGATTTATTGCCCATGAATCGCACAGTGTGCCATATTTAGTTAGCTGGTAACAAGACGTTTTATTTAATGCTGCTCTGAGCAAAAGCTTCCAATTTCACACACTTTTAATTTTTCACGTATTCGGAAAACTGGTTTTTCAATGGCAGAGCCTTGATCGCTTTCGCAGTCTTTGTTTGTTTTTTTTTTTTTTTTTACCCGTCATTGATATGAACTTATTAGTCTGTCATTAGCATATTATTAAAGGGAATCAAAACCAGATTAAAGACCAATATATAGCCAGTTACACAAATCTCAGTCATGTATTCACATTACAAAAGATTCCAGGCTCTTAGCAAATTGCACAAAAACGTCCTGCCGCGTAAAACAATGACGGCGTTCTCCAGTCACCAACTTTCACACTCGCCCTCGAGCGCATCGTCTAATTAGATTATTATGCAACTGTTATCATTGCAGAATAGTGGCGCGTTTGAGACATTCTTGCTGGTAAAACTCGCATTTACACTTTCATCATAGCTTGGAATTTCCCATCAGGCCTTGGGATTCAAACCCACAACCTTGGGGTTGCAAACACACGTTGACTGATGGATGTGACGTTCGGAATACCACACAACAGTTTTTCGTTGATGACTCGTAGCCCATGTTGAGCTCATTTGATTTATATTATACGCACTTGAGATGCGAGTCGTTCTTCCCGAATATTCCGCGTTTCCATGCAACTATTTGAAAAGTATTTGACCTTTTCCGCACATAAATAAAGAGCTCTCAGCATGTTTCAGACAGCTTAACCTTCAGTTTGTTGATCGACCACACTGAGAACCCTCTCAAGCATGTTCTTCTCTTCGCCGCATTAGCGCCGCTAGCCCAACGCCACTCGATCCTCTCAGGACGCCTCTCCTCCCTCCATCCGCTGAAGAGGATCGCGTCACCCATGCTCCAGTCAAGTTGATAAACGGCGATGGAGGGATTTTTGCTTGATTTTGAGAAGTGCAGTTCACGTCAGTGTTTGCGTTTTGTGCTCGCGGAGCCTTTGATTATCGTGTGTATAGATGTGACGTCCTCAGGCTTTTCAGTGAGCCAAACGTAAATGGTCAGGTTTTTTTTCTTTCTGCACAATGTGGGAAAAACGTCATTGGCCGATTGAGGTTCAGTTTTTTTTTTTTTTTTCTGGACTATTAGGTGCGCCTAAAGTGCTGTAAAATGTTTATAAATTGACTGCGCATCCTATTTTTCGGAATATATGTGTAATCTGTATGTGAATACAAGAATAGGAGAATTTGAATTCTAAATATTGAATATTGGTGCGCTTTGGCCAGTGCACACTAATCAGGTGCGCCTTATTGTCTGAAAAATATGGGAATTAAAAGCCATTAAGATATATTTATATATAAA
The DNA here is from genome assembly GCA_017309775.1 of Paedocypris sp. Pulau Singkep. Lineage (NCBI taxonomy): Eukaryota > Metazoa > Chordata > Actinopteri > Cypriniformes > Paedocypris > Paedocypris sp. Pulau Singkep. Next base: position 4,008,551 of record MU204235.1, on the reverse strand, counting down.
TATAAGTATATATATATTTTTTTTTATTATTATTACTGTTATTATTATTATTTTTTTTTTTTTAATTGAATTGAATTTAATTGAAAAATCCTTTATTAGTCCCACAGCGGGGAAATTTCACGTCATAACAGCAACAACAAATCCAAACAAATAAATAAACAAACATCACCATAACGCACTGCACACATCATAATAAACAAACAAACAAACACAGACCATAAATGAACCTGCCCGTCATACGCATAGTTCCAGTCACCAGTTTAAATTTTGCAGCTGTTTTTATAATTTGCTGTATTCCACATTACATAATTACTGCGAGGAAAATTGTTCTGCAAATGTAATAAAATAGTCTTTTTTTCTTACATTTTTTTTTCCTTACATTTAATCAGCGGTAGATTTCAGGGTCACTGTGGGTGAAATTCGGCACCAAGGCTTTACTTAAAACTCTGAGTTGCTGGTACTTGGAACAGTTCCACTTTGGAACAATTGTGTCAAATTTGGGTAAGTCAGGCTAATCAGACTTAATTATTATAATGTTTGATACAGACTAGATGTGATTGTGCTTTTACTATGGAATCAGATTAGTACCCAAAATATCAAACGCAAATTTTAAAGAAATTACTGAAAATGCTTCACATTTATGTTTGCAATCTTCATTTATTTGTCCAAATCTTTTTTTTTTTTTTAATACAGATTTTTTTGTTTGTTTCTTTTTTTCATGTGTGGACTTCTGGTGGCTCTTATTCTGATTGGCTGGTGAGAATGTGATTGACAGTGATTGGTTTTCTTTTCAAACCATTTTACAATTACATCAGCCAGCTAGTCTGGAATGTATTGATCTGGTATTCCGGGCTTGTCAGGAGCAGTTAATAAATCCGGTGGTCCGGGGAGGAACACCCGCAGTCGCTTTCACTTCTGTGTGACCGACAGATTAGCATAAACCCACCGCTTGTCAAGAGCAAGAGTATTTTACCCACAAGAAAGTCCGGCACGAGGAATGAGAAAACACCGCTTTCACTCCGGCCCGAGTCTCTTTGACTGACTTAACCAAGCTTAAAATTCTGTTTAGAAATTCATGGCTCCATTCTTTTGATCCACTCCTTCACCCTCATTACCGAGCCGGGAAAGTGGATGTAGAGCACACCATTAATATCATTTACGGTCTGTTTTAAGAAGTGCAGAGTAAGCAAGCCTGGGCTTAACCTTTCAGACTACTTTTGTGGAATGGGATGGAATTTATTGAACTACGGCTGCCCCGTCATGCCTGAAAAGTTTGATCTGTGCCATGAAGGGTCAGTTTGACCTTTCTTTTTTAAATAGATTTATGGACTGGTTTTCCATCGGCACTGTGAGCAGGTACAGGAAGTTTAGACCGATGTCCAAGCCCGTTTATTAATGGAAAAAAAGCATACAATTCACCCATGGTTAAACTTGCAATAACTCGTGAACACTTAACTCGCCTTTTTTTTTCTTTTCTTTTCTTTTCTTTGCCTTTTTTCCTACTGTTTGCCTTTTTTCTTATTTCATTTAAATTGATCCAATTTGTTTACTCAATAATTGCTTTCAAAATGATTTATCTAAATCCTGCTCTTGTCTTATGAAAAAGATCCATCATTTGTCACTGTATATTTGGCTTTTAAGAAATTGTAGACGCATATTTCTAGACGTTTTATTGAAAATGCTTTGTGCCTGTAGTCCACGGACAGGTCTAATATATCCCATGTTTATTCTAATATATAGTGATAAACTGAGGAAAAACGCTTCTGCTCATGCAAGTTCTGAAACTTACTTCATCTTCATTTCGAACCAAACTTTTTTTTCTCTTATTTCCAAAATCCTCGAAGGGATTATGACAATTAATTATAAATGTTGGCGTCAGGTGGTTCACCAGCTGTTGGTTTAATTATTCATCTCAGCCTTATTCCAGTTGCACATCCTGCTGCATTGTCCATGAGCTTCTCCTTGAACTACATTACCCACAGTTCCATGCACTCGGGCAGAATGGCAGAACAGAAGTATGTTTGGATTCTGAAGATTTATCCAAACACCTAAAATAAATGCTGTGTGTGAAGTTAAATGACAAAATAACATTAGCTTTTGTGTTTTTATTCCTTTAGTTTTTTCAATTGGTTTTAAAGCAAGATTTGATTTTTTTATTTGGTTTAAAAGTATGAAAACGTGCATTTATTAGCATTTAAGGTGACTTGCCACTCACCATTCCATCAGTCTCAAGTTCAAGGTTTGATTTCCCCATTTGTAGAATTCAAACAGAACAAACATGAAGAAAAAAAGCTCAGAGGTTTTGTTGAGTTTCAATAGAAATGGCTTTTATGTTTGAGCATTGTTAGATTTAACTGTCAGTCTAATACACGCCTTTCCCTGTGTTTTCTTTTTGAGAAATGTGTTTAAAGTTCACAGTGTCTTCGCAGAGCTTCAACTCGAGGGCTCTCTTTCATTGCAAAAAAAGAACAGTCCTTCAAATAGCTCAACATCTTGCTCTTAAAGCGTCTTGTTTTCCAATAAAAGTTTCAAATTGTTTAAGGTTTTTCTGCTTCCTCTGTCTCCAGAATTCATAGTGTTTTTGAGGAGACCACCGATCTATGTCCGGCAATTACGGCCGGTTTTAAAGACAAGAGACGTTACTATTTTCTCCAGACAGGATTGATTTCTGAAAGGAAGTTCCTTTTCAGTTGAAGGTCTGCTTTTCTTCTTAAGACTCTTGTGTTCTTTAACATCACTGCTTTCTGGCTTCATATGCGTTTTTTTGTGTGAGTGGTGAGAATTTCTGTAATTAATGGGGATTTATTTGCTGGTGAATTTTATTCCGAAACCAATTTGTCTCTGTTTTATTTATGAAGCCGTCAAGCAGGAATTGGAAGGTGGTATTGATCGTCCGCATAGCGAATGATCAAGGTTAAATCAGGTCAGTGGAGAGATCTGATTTAAACCACAATCACTATTCTGAGCGGCGAAGGCCGAGTCACGTGACGCGCCGCGCCGTCTGTGTAAAATCGCTGGATTCCTCATTTACATCTTTATATGGGATTGAGTCGCATTCTAGTCCAGTACTGCATTTCATTAGCTGCAAACTACCAGCCGTGTGACTGAGTTTATCACACAGGGAATGTCATCAGACTTTGGTCTGGACCACACAAAGACTTGTTTTTTTTCTCTATTTTGATGCAGGTTTTTTTTTTTTTTTTTTTGCAAGTGAGCAGCATTTTGTTCATTGGACCAAAATTACAAATTACAAATTTTTCAATATCCCCCCGTTTAATTCCAAATTATGATAATATTTCAGTTTTGAAAATTCTTTTGACCAAAATTGCAAATTGGGAAATAAACCCATAAATCTCTGCTAAAGACACCGCACCCAGTGACGAGCAGAGTTGTCAAGTAACGAAGTAATAATACTTCTACTTACTTTTATATGCAAATACATACCGCGTTACTCCCAATTCATTTCGGTTACATTTATTTCCGTGTTGTCATAAAGCATCCAGATAAATCGAACCATCCGGTTACAGTAAACTTGATTGTGCTGAGGCGTATGAACACGTATCATTACGACAGCATATTGGTTTGTGCTTGGTCCAGTGGATTGTGCAGAAAATGCAGATAAACTGCAAAAAAATGTCCCACATACCGTCCCAGTTGGTACAAGTGTGAGGCGCAGTGACCGTGTGTAAATCTGCAGGAACCGAAGACTTCCTATTTAGGACAATATTTCATACATTCTACTTATTTATTGAATCTATAAAAATCGTTGTGACTTGAGGTGTGAGTTTACATGTTCTTCCCATGCTTGCGTGGGTTTCCTCCGGATTCTCCGGTTTCCTACCACAGTCCGGTTTCAGGTGAATTGGCATTAGAAAATGGACTATATAGGTGTGTGTGAATGTGTGTCATAGGTGTTAAGGACTAAGCAGCAGAAGATTAGTGAATGAATAATTAAATTCAATATTTTTAATTCAACATTCAAAATTTTTTAAAAACTAAAAACTACATTGTTTCCAGAATGAACTTGTGAAAAAATAGCTTTTGGTTGATTTCATTCAAAATGTGTAGAATGAAAAAAACTAAATGTAGTTTATTTTCTATTCACCACCATATCATTTGTGTTTTTTTTTCTCAAAAATCAAATCATGAAAGTTGGAGCCGTAAGATATGGCACTGTTGCCTAGAAAAGTGGCATTGATCCAGTAGAAAACACTTTCCTATAAAGCAGCACAAACTCAAAGACCAGATTCAGATGGCCACCTCTTCATCTCCATCTCCGTCTAGTTCATTGGTCCATCAGATATGCTGTATTTACACCTAGGCTGAAATTCTGGACCAAAGCGGAAAGCTTGGCACAATAAAACGTGATCCATTTGGTTTTTTTTTAACTCACTTCACAAGAAAAAGGTCTTCTGACTGGGTGATGAGGAAACAAATAGTCATGTCGGTTCATTGAGATGCATCACCATGTAGTGAAGGCAATAACTGTAATCTGTCGGAGGGAGATGGGAATATGGAAACATCACCTGGATTAATTGGGTTAAAGTTCGGAGTGTGTTACTCTTCATAGTCGGAGATGCCAATGGTGTGCTGGGAGAAATCAATCCATTAAGCTCATAATTTCACTTAGAAGGAAAAATAAGCAGCTATTAGAGGCGAATCCCCCCGGAATAAGTGTGTCACTGCCTCGCACAGTCCATTAAGCGCGAGAAAAGCTGTTCCGCAAACATCTCTGTTTGTTAATGGCTTTTCACATTCTTGTTTTTGCTACTAATGATACTGTATTTTACATTAATTATTGTTATTGGGACCCGTTTCCAGCAGTTGGTTATTAAGTGACTCACTTTACAGCACCGGTAGAAATGGTAAAATATCAATATATGGTATATTTTTTTTTTCTTATCAGGCAAAACTGTTCGTTTCTATATTGTAACTTGCACAAAAGTGATTGAAAACAAGATGTTCAGGGATTTGTTTGACTAAAAGTAGTGTTGAGAAGTGGAGATGTAGTGGAGACATATTTGTCGGCATCACAGGCCGAGTGCGAGACTTGAGTCGGGAAGTGAAGGTAAACGTGGAGTCTGGTGTTTCTGTGCGGAGAGCGACTGCTTGTTCGACATTTGCCATGTCTAACCTTTCTGAAGGTTATTACCGCGTGCAGATGGTGACATTTTTAAATCATTAAATTCAAACTGCTGTAGAAATCTTCTTATGACTTCCTTTTCCCTGGGTTGCGGCTCGTCGCAACTTTTCTTAATTTAGTGAGAATTAGACGTGTTGCTGTCAAAATCCCGTCACTGCTGTTGTGTTTGTGTTGTTTTCACAGATGCCTTTGTGACAGACGTTTTTATTGCTACATTTATTGATGAGCTTATTGTAATGTTTGTTGTCGTAAATAGGCTATTAGGTTTTAATTACATTTCATTTGAAGTAATAAATATAAGTAGTATAATAATATTAACAAAACGTATAGTTAACAATAATAAAAAAATATGTATATTCAAATGAATGTTCATTATTTTAATTAAAATGTGATTGCATTGCTTAAAATGTTTTGTCATTTCTTTAAAAAGGTAATACATTATACATTATTATGCATATAATATTCTTTTTTTTTTTTTTTTACAAAAAACACATTGTATTTTTTGTTCCTAAACACAAAAAAGTAACTGAGTGAATTTGTCTCCACATTATGCAGTACTGTGCAGTTTTTAAGGTCTTCATCAGGCGCTTTCTTTAAAGCTAAGCACGTAGAAACATAAATAACAGTTTGATCAAATTAAAATTCAATCGCTATCACAGCCCACACTGATAGTGAACGTGAATGATGGCTGAAATTTTCAAGTCGGCGAAGACGCTCCGTTACAGTCCCAGTTAATTAAGACGTATTCACTCGGTTGCTCATAAAGCGCAATTAAATAAAAAAAACCTTCGACTTGTGTGTGTGTGTGTGTGTGTGTGTGTGTGTGTGTGTCCTTGCAGAAGAGGTGCTGTATGTCAAGGCGGAGAACAGGTTCTGCCAGGCTGCATGAATTAGAATCATTTGATCAGTAAATTGTAATCATGAATTATGTTTCTCGGTGTGTGACGGTGAACGTGCCGACTGATTCCTCTTACTGAAGGCCTTTGTTTTAGCCCACGTCTCGCTCATTGACCGTCTTTAGCACTTTAAATCTGGAGAGAATAAGTGGGTTGTAATTTGATTTCGGCACGATTAGGCAATTATATGCTGCATGAATGAACACATTCATCCATAAGTCATGAGAGTTCACTTACATGTGATTGCTTTGGTGACCTTTAAAATAACACAAAGGTGTGTTAAATAAAATCAGTATTGCATCATGTTTGCAGGCAACGAAGTTGCGCGTAGCCTGGATCGCTTTTAGACAGCACCGAAAATAAACCACTATTGTATATTTCCAAATACACAGCAAACAGCTCTTGCTCTGATGCCACTTTCAACTCCAAATCAGCTGAGAGTGCTCACTTTTTTTATTAAACACACCCACATCATTAATTTCATTACCTCTGAATTAATTGGTGGTACAAGAGCGTATTTAAAACAAAATAAACATGCATCAATACAAAAATAAATACATTGAGATCACATTTTAACACCCCCACCTGATCTCATATTACTATAAATATTATATATATACTATATATTCTTTTTAGTTTTATTTTATACTAACAAATTATTGTATTTATACTAATACGCACTATTATATGTAGGTATTAAAATATTGTGTGTATTTTATTTTTATATTATAATTTGTTGGTTTTATTAAGAAAGCTCATCTATTCTTGTTTTCTTGGGCTTTTTTTTTTTACCTTTTCAACTTGAAAATCCGTTTTAAATGTTAGTAATAGTAAATTAATAACACCAGTAAAATAACACAATTTGTAAAATTAGTAATCTAACAATGTTTTAATTATTTCAATTTTTCTACTTTTCTTTGAGCACTGGTAAATAATGGTAAATTATTAACACAAGTAAAATAATTTACTTTAACCCCAGTTGTAATTTCTCCTGTAATTGTTTCGACCCATGATCAGTGGAATCTGTGGCCCTGAGGAAGTGATGCTGATGCTGATGCTGATGCTGATGTTGTGTGTGCAGCTGGCTCTCCAGGACCCCGTGCACAGCGTCTCTCTTCAGCAGTTCGTCTATGAGAAGCTGAAGGCGCAGCAGATGCTGATGGGTGACCAGGGCTTCCAGACGCTGATGGAGACGGTGGACACGGAGATCGTGCGACAACTGCAGGAGTTCATCAAGGGCATGTGAGAAAGTGACGACAACCAGACTCGAACCCGAACCCTTACTCCCACCGCGCAGAGCTTCTCTAAGATGCCAAGCTTTTAATCACCACTTCTGTATTTTTTAACACAGACATTTTGTTGCTTCCTCAAAAGCTCCTTTTAGAAGTGTGAGTCGAGCAGAGAAGAGCCAGCTTGAGCTGAGGAGGAGACGTAGATGTCCGGGAAAGAGACAGGAAGTGAGTTATAAAGGACCCTGATCATGTCTTATTCTTTTGCAATCGGCTCTGTGTAAATCAGTGACTTTTACTTTCCTCGCTCACTTTTTGCTGTTGGATTAGGTAAAGTCTAGTTTTGGATTGAGGGTATTTTCTTATGATACGGACACGTGGTCTGATGGATATTTACCTATGTCTCTTGCTGCTAAAGCTCCAGCGCTGTGCCGCTGATATGAGGTTCTGTCACGGAAATCCAAAACATCAGAAAAATAAACTTCTCTTTTTTTTTTTCGAATGAAGTACAAAAGTCTGAGTGGTTTTGTGCAGGTGTGTTTTCAGTGCATTACTACTAATTGTCATGTTTTATTTTTTTCTTTTATTTTCTTTTATTGTTTTTTTTATATCACAGGCTCAGACACATTTTTTGGCAACATAAAATATAAATAAACCTTTGTTTTTGTCATATGTATTTAAATGTGTAAAATTACAATTGTTAATTAAAAAACTAAAACAAAGTTTCATCAGTCAATCTAGTTATACTGTGTATATATAAATACATTTTTTTCTAATTTTATACATTTTTCATTTTGTCAATTTTATTTTCAAAAATAACTATATATTGTGTATATATTTTTAAATTTGTATATACATACACACACACACACACACACACCAGTATATCATTTATACGTTTAAAAATATTTATTCCTAAATGTTTAACACATTTTTGAAAAAAATAAACTATTGCTTGGTTTTGCCATACTCTGATATGTACATTAAAAGATTATTACTCTAGTAAATGCACCTTTATTTTCTGTTGTGGTCTAGCTTGTATTTTTAATATAGTTTCACCGCTTTTATTTTCCATGTTTGAATTGTGTCATGAATCCAGTGAAAACAGAAAACGGTTTTATTTATTGCTTTCATTCCGTTTCATTTTCCTAAAATCGTGTCAGTTTGAAGGTTTTTGAAAAGCTGTCTGAAAACACAGCAGCGGTTTCTGGTGGAGTTTGTTATTTCAGTTCTGCGCTGAACTCGGGAATCCTGTGGAAGCGGACGCTTGTCACAAATCATCTTTTCAGTTCCATCTGCGGAGTTTATTAAAGAGAGAAGGTGATGTGGAAGCTGCGCTCTGTGTGCGGAGCAGCTCGGCTTCAGATTGATGGAGCTTCCAATGGTTCTGAGCAAAGATACAGTGTCACTGCCACTGCTCCTGCTGATAAGGAGATGCTCTGCGTCATTACAGTTGATTTGAATAAGGCAATGACAAGAAATGAGGACGGATTGTCTTTAGGAAGGTATAGGAGATGTTTGTGATTGAATTAAATCTCCCTCTGGGCACAAACACTGAACAACAAGCGTCTCACGTGAGCACTCCCTTCTCTTCCCACAATGCATTGCTTTGCTATTTTAAGAGCGGAACAATCACTTGAAAATAATGACGTGAGATTTGAGGTTTAATAGAGTCGCTCAACTCTAGTTTGTCAAAATTAGTGTCTGTAAAAATAGTTTTAGATGCGAAAATGCCGCTTTTGCTGTTTTTTTACAAGGGTTTTTTCTTTTGCTTTATCATTTGAGCAGATAATTATAGAAGATTAAAAAAAAAGTGCATTCTTGAGGGATTCCAGCAAATGCTTCTGAGAAAACGAATCAAATTGTTGCAGAAATAATTTAGCGTTGGAAAAAAATGTTTATGGTAAAAAGAAATATGCAATGTTAGTTCAGAAAAAGGAGTTGATGTGGTCTTGTAATCCATCCATTTTCTATACCACGTATTCTCTCGGGTGCTGAAGTTAATCCCTGCTTCTCTGGACCAGAGGAAATAATAATTATAATAATTGTTGGAAAATTTTAATCCCATGAAAAGCTTAACAAATATAATATAATCCTGATACATAGATATAGATAGATATATACTGTAGATATACTGCTGCTAAAACTAAAGTTTGTACTGATTTTTTTGTTAAACACAAATGTAATACAATGGTTAACCAGGGAGGAGCAATTTTAGACCTGGTATTTTCGTGATTTAGAATTAAGAATATACACCTGAAACCAACACAACACAATGGACTAGATAATTATTAAGATCGAAAATAAGGTTGTGCTACCATAAGATTCCAGAGGAAACGGGCACAAGAGCGATTTTGTTAATATATAGTAAAGTATGTCTGTATTTACGTAGTTTCACTGGTTAGTGTTTTCGTTTGTTAGGTTAGTGTTTACTAGTTTCATGTTGCTTATGCCAGTGGTAAACTGTTTAGTACTTGTGGAGTTCCACAGGGCTCCGTTTTAGGCCCTCTTCTGTTGTTTAAGTAACCCTTTGGTTAGATTTTAAAGAAATGTAATGTGTCTTATCAAGCATATTTTTTTTTACTTGAGCTTTGGTGAGCGAGTGAACCGGGTTTCCGTTTATCAGCTATGTTTGCCAGCTATGTTTCATCAATTACATTAGTACATTAAAATTTGTATTTTACTTGAAAAAAAAAAAAAACAAGAATCACTTTATTTATGACGTTTTATTTCCTAGTGTAGAAATGAAATTTAACACCTCAATGTTTCATAATGGCAGAACAAATTAGGTGAAAAAGAACAGAAGCTTCTTTATTGCAGAAGCAATAACTCAAATGTGCAAAAAAGGGCAACTGGTAAATCGATAAAGAGTACAGATTCTCAATCAAAAATGTAGTCAAGTAGAGAGTAAAAGTTTATATTTTTGATAACCAGTACAATTACAAAGTAGCCAAATATTACTTAAGTTACAAAGTCCATTTACTCAAGTACTTTACACCACTGCATGCCAGCAAGTCTATTGTCCAGTTTCGATTCAACTTGATTTGATTGGATGTTTTCTAAAAGTCTTGAGGAATATACTCGTCAAATGTTCACGATGTACAGACATAGCCAAGATTATTGCTTTGTTTGCTCGTCATCCGTAACGTTCTCATTTATCAGAACATCTGATTCCGGGGAAGTCCAGATGTGAAGCTTTGAGACCAAAGACGAATCCGAAACGGGAGTTTGCTTTGAATTAGAGTTTAATAAAACCATCCGGTGGATTTTCTTTATATTTTCCGTTGAATAGTTTATTGCGTTTTCTCCTGATCCGTGTAATCGGACGCTAATCTCTCCACGCGGAAGCTTAGCGAGACGTCTGAAAGAGTGAGATGCTCTTTTGTTTCACTGCGGCGTGTGCGATACTCAATTGTACTTCAATCCTCTTCCACAAATGCAATCGCGCTGATAATCTGGACATATCTGGCTGAGATATCACTCTGCCTCCTATTCATCACCTCCAGTCCAGTATCGACAGGACTCCGCTGCTTTTCTTTCCTCACAAATCTTTCTCCCGGTTGAAGGTCACACAGTTGTTGCCTCCAGTCGCGTAAAAACGTTTGCTGTCATCCGTGCTGACCTTTGGAAACGTGGCTGGCCGGCTGAAGCCACTCATGAAGCAGCCATTTGCTGGAAGTGTTTAGACGCTGTTGGTCTTGTTCTGGTTTGTTCCTCGCTGGGTTCACCAGTCAGTGTATTTAACTATTCTTAATCCACCCCCCACCCCCATCTTTTTTCTTTCCTTCTCTCTATATTTCTCTCTCTCCCGTTCTTGCTCTTTCTTTTTTGTTCTCTCTCTCTCTCTCTCTCTCTCTCTCTCTCTCTCTCTCTCTCTCCCCTTTCTTCAGCCGCATCTCTCTCTTTCTGTACCCCCCTCGCTATATATTTCCTGTTCTTTCTTGCTCTGTCTGTCTCTCTCATGCTTTCTTTTTCCTTAGCTATCTCTCTCTCTCTCTCTCTCTCTCTCTCTCTCTCTCTCTCTCTCTCTCTCTCCCCTTATATCATTTTAGCTGCCGCTTTCTCTTTGTATATATCTTTTTCCTCTCTTCCTTTCTTTCTCTGTTGCTCTTTTTTTCATTCTTGCTCGGTCTGTATTGCTTTCTCTTTCTCCTTCTTTTTCTTGCTTTTTCTTGTTTTGCCTTTCTCTGTCTCTTGCTCATCTTTGTTTGACTCACTGTTTTTATTTTATTATCTCTTCCTCATTTTCCTTCCTATCTTTCTTTTATTCCACTTTACTATTCTTCTCTCTTGTCTGGTTTTTTTTTTTTGTTTAACAATAACAGAAGATTTTTTGAGTGAGAAACGTTGTAACACGTTGTGTATCGTACACGTTTACTTATCTAGCTGATCTGCCTTGTGACATCATGAAACTTTACTTATAAGTAATAATTAATGCTTTCCTAATAATGATCTGTTTATCTAATGATTAAATGCTTAAACTCTTCTGTTGCTACTCGTAGCTATATTGTTCACTTCATCTGCTCTGAGATTTTTCTGCTGTTGTGACTATTTTTAGTAGCCGGATAAAAGCTCGGCTGTTTTTATGTTGTTTCTCTTTCAACCACTTAGTTTTCCAGTGAGTTTAAAGAGTGTGAGAGGAAAATTCAAGGGTTAAACTCAAGGCTTTGGGTTGTAACTACCTGTGTGTGTGTGTGTGTGTGTGTGTGTGTGTGTGTGTGTGTGTGTGTGTTTAGGTGAAGTGTGCTTTTGTTCACTTCTATACTTTTACTTTTTAATTCCTATCCATCCTGTATAATACTGGATTTCACACGTTACTAGCGCATTTGTTGTTGGATTTCCATCACTAAAATAATAAGGCTAGAAACGAGTGTACGGCCTCAATCCTCTTATGCAAATCAATTACACAATAAAGTGCTTTGCGTTAATCACGAGCTCAGGTGGCGACTTGATATCAGACTTCAGGCTAATCGTGATTATTGCATTGTTTACTCGGATGAAGCCAGATGTTTGCATCAGCATCATTTGTTAGGTTAATGTCGACATTAAATCCTATTCTTACCGTGTTGTTTGGTGATGTCTGATCACATCAAACACACGTGAAGTTTGTGCGAGAAGCTTTTTGCCGCTTTTAGGGTTCCGAACCAGATCTTGAACAGAACAATGTGTCTTTGCCAAAATGTGCCAATACACAAGAGATGCTCGACGTCTCTGTCCTGCACTTGTTCTGTGCTTGAGTGTGTATGTTCTCCCATTTTCTTCCAAAAATGAATTTAGTCGAGAAAAATCTGATTTATAGAAGATATTTGGTGAGTCTGATTTATTGTCTGTCATGTGGTGCAAACTAAAACTATGTCCCCGTTGAGGGAGAAATCACCACACACACACACACACACACACCTTGACCGGTTGTGTTCACACGCTTTCAGATATGCCAGATGTGGTTTTATATAGATAGACAGACAAACAAACAGATGAACGGATGGATGGAGCGACAGATAAATATATAGTAGAAATACATAGTTAGGATGGATGGATAGGAAAGATTGATGGAAGAAAGTATGTATGGAGATGGATAGATAGTATATATGGATGGATGGACAGAGCGACGGATAGTTAGGATGGAGTAATGGGAAAGATGAATGGATGTTGGAAATGGAATACTGATAGACAGAAATGGAATATTGATAGATAGGAAATAAAAATGGATGGACAGAGAGACAGATAGATAGGATGGATGAATGGACAGAGCGACAGTTTAGATGGATGGACAGATAGATAGAATATATGGATGGATGGATCGATGAACAGAGCAACAGATAGTTAGGATGGATGGATGAATGGGAAAGATAGATGGACAGGAATACAAAAGGCTTGATGGATGGATGGATAGAGAAATGGAAAAGATAGACAGAGGATGGCTGGATGAATAAAAGGATGGATGGATGCATGGACAGAATGACAGATCGTTAGGATGGATTGATGTAAGGATGCATGGACACAGATACAGATAGATAGGATATAATGATGGATGGATGGATGGATGGACAGAGAGAAAGATAGATATAATGGATGGATGGATGGATGGATGGACAGAGAGAAAGATAGATATAATGGATGGATGGATGGATGGACAGAGAAAGATAGATAGGAAGGATGGATGGATGGACAGAGAGAAAGATAGATATAATGGATGGATGGATGGACAGAGAGAAAGATAGATATAATGGATGGATGGATGGACAGAGAGAAAGATAGATAGGAAGGAAGGATGGATGGAAGGATGGACGGACAGCGCGACAGAAAGATAGGATATATGGATGGATAGATAGATGTTCCATTCAACCCTCTTTTCAGTGTCGTTTCTGATTGTTTGGAGCGGTTTCAAGCTCACGATGTTGTAAAGATGAAGACACGACTTTATTACTCTTCCCTCCGTAATTAAGAGCGGTGATGTCGCTCCTGATGAGACGTTTGGACTGGAGGAGGATTCATTACAGCTCGACAGCATCACTCAAGCGTTTCCCCGGGAGGAAGAGTGTGTGTTCTCAGCATCTCTGAAATCACACCGAAGACAATTTGCGAAGACAAAACATCACACAGGCAAATCTTCCCATAGAGTTCCCTGTAAATATTCCACGTGTACGCCTGAGCTGATGTTTTTATTCAGAGCGACACATTGACACATTTTACAGCTTAAGCTATCAAACCAAAACTCTTCAATTCAACTCGTGCCCTTTGCTTCCCCACACCAGATTCACTGACCGAGCTGGTCAAGATGGTTTTCATCCTTAAGAGATACCAAAATCTCTTCCAGGTACGAGAACAACTAATTGATTCTGTGATAATTCATCGGATCTTCACATGAATTCCTCAGTACAAGTTATGTCTCGTCCAAGACTCAAAAATTTAACTAATTCCGTCTTTTAATATGAATGATGCCAAATTGTACGACCAGTGTGCCAAAAAAAAACTTGAGTAAATTGGATTTGTTACAATTAACTTTTTTTAAGTTTATGGCTACTTTGTATATATAAAATACATGTAACTTTTACTCTCTACCTGACTACATTTTTGATTATCTGTACTCTTTACTTCACTACATTTGAATTGACACTTACCATTACTCAAGTCAGCATCTTTATACAGAAAGATTCTTGTTTTACACATTTATTGGTGTTTTTTGAGCCTAAATTCAGCACGAGTAAAATACTTGAGTTCCTTTAATATTTAATACTGACTATATATATGACTAAATATATGACTTCTTTTACTGAAGTCTTCTTGGAATTGGTGACTTGTAACTTGTAATGGAGTAATTTTAACAGTAAGGTATCCATACTTTTACTCAAGTATAGTTTTCAGATACTCTTACACCTCTGAGTTTGACACAATGATTAAAACAATCCATTTACTCTTTTATTTTGTACCGTCAGAAAACTGATTGCGAGCTGATACATTTCAACCAGCATGTAGGTGTTTATTAGAGAGTCTTGCTGTATCGAGCGTAACTTTTCTGGTTAAAATCTTCCTTACGTTATGTTAACTGCATGAATTAAAGTGCCATTACGCAAGCGGTGACAATCCAAACGTGCGTTAACAGTGAGAAGGTTTCTGGTGGAGTGAAGGCTCCTGTGTTTCGTGTCACAGGTTTCTGACAGTTGCACTTTTCATCTCCACAGAAGCTTTTGTGTTCACCTCAGCACACAGAGCACCAGGACGGCTTTTAATTCATACGCTTTAACATCTCCAATGCAATTAATCTCTGACACTTCTGACGCCGTCGTTGGTGAAGAAATCTCTCCTAAAGCTGACACCCCACGAGAAGGTGATTTCTGCCGTCAACACACTAAACGCAGTTCATGAGACGTGAAATTTGATTTTACTTTTTACATTTTAATTCTTGATGTTTAATGGTTGTTCTATGCTTATATACTTCACTTACTTAGTATTATTATTTTTTTTTAAGTTCTTAAATAACAAATAGAACAAAGACAAAATGAGCGAAAGACAATATTTTTTGGAAACAGTCCATTACATTTCATACTTTGCCTGCCATCATTTCAGTCATTCTAAAGACTTTCTTTTTTAACTTTTTATATTTATTTAAATTAACTGCGTGACCATTCATTTAGGTTCATTAATTCAGATTTCAGTAATTATAGAAATCTATAATCAATTACATGTTATAAAAACAATTTTTAAACTATAATTGAAATGTTAAATGTGTCATTTGTAAAGTACAAACCTGTCTTTTTTTTCCTTTTTTCTAACCACTTCCTATAGAATTGTGATTTATATCTTAATTTCTGTATTTTACATTTGTCTGCCATGTATATTTCTTAAATTTGTTTTTAATATCTAGCAGATATCTATCAAATCCATAATCTATAGCTGTTTAATTTTAAGTGTAATGTCCCCTATTGATTTTTACCAGTACTACACGTTATGTAATGACCGTGACTGGTCAGACGTGTGTATTCTGGCGGTGTCAAACATGGGGGTTTCTCCTCCGTGTTGATCTTCTCGTGGTGCTGTGGTTCGCTGAAGACGTTATTTGACCAGAACAAACACTCGTTCTCTGCGCCGTGTGTTTGTTCCCCTTTCAACTGTTTGTTTGCATAGAACATAAATCCACCTCAATCCGAATGGAAGACCAGTGCTTTAGCGTTTATTAGGCTGTGTTTTATTAATATTTATCTTACTAATATTAGTTTTATGCGCCATTTTCGGGTCTGAGTAGCCAAACCTTCTAACATCACCCCTCAGTGTTTTTAAAAACAGCAGACGATTCAATGGCGGATATTTTTTGGTTTGATAGTGGATTTATGAGGGACATAAGGCGGCGAAAGCTACAGAAATTGTAGAACAGGAAGCGTTTGATTTGGTTCAGGAGAGCTGTCAGTTATATAGAAGGCATATGTTTAACAAGCAAAAGTGATTTTTTTTTTCCAATCTCATGAGTAACAAATACTTCATGCATGATATGGTAAGTCAATTCAGAAAAGCAATACACATATTCGTTTGAAGTGGAAGCAAGCTGGAAAATTGTCTGTCAGGACAGCCGTCGCTCTCACGTGGCAGTGGTGATGATAAAAAATAAAACATCAAGGCCAACTGTAAGACAAATGACTCTGTACGCAAAAGCAAATGCATCCTGAAGAACTGTGATGACATATTTCAAAGTCGTTTGTGTTTCGTGACTTCTAGCTGATGGCCGCTCGTGACAAACTATGAAGCCGCACTTAAAAATAATAGGGTGGGTCGTGCATTACAAGGACTCGTTTAGTGTCCTGACAAAATCTCCAGCTCGCTTTCAGCTTAAACTAAAGAATGTTCTGAAGCGTAATAACAAAATGTATTTACTCGTGATAAACCGTAGTGTAGTGGTGCATTACGAGGACCCACTCCGTGTCCTGACAATTCCCCATCATCAGTATCATACAAGTGAACAATAAAATGCCACTGTAGCAATAAATTAGACCATTCCAAAAACACAGATTTTAAAACCTTTGTGATTACGATTATGAAATTCGTTTGGCACATTTCTAGTTCACTTTCACATTAAACGAAACATGCACATGTAGAACGTTCACATTAGTAATTGGAATTACAGAAGAAATGCTAATTTTAGGCAAAACTCAAAAAAAAGAGGCGAGTTGGAAAACACTGACAGTGAATTAACAAATATTTTAACACACTTGTTATATAATCATATAGACATCATAGTGTGACGAGTATTGTGCATTACAAGGACCCACTTTGTGTCCTGACAAATCACCAACATCAATAGCTCAGAAGTAAAGAAGAAAATGCCACTGTAGCAATGAATTAGACGATTCAATAAATTAGCAATAAATTAGACAAAGATACAAAAACACACTACAACTTGTGAAATTGTTTTGGCACCTCTCCAGCTCATTTTAACATTAATCAAAACATTCAAACATAACACGTTCACGGATTGCTCATTTTACACAGAACTCAAAGATGGGAGTCAGAAAACCACGTTCTATTAGCCAAATTAGTTTTTACACACATTATGCATTAGGAGGTCCCACTCCGTGCCCTCGTGCCCTCGTAATGCATCCAGTTACAAATCCCCATCAGTCAAGTATAGAAAAAAATACCACTGTAGCAATAAATCAGACAATTCCAAAGATACAAAAGTGCATCCCCGCTGGGTCTAGAGCTGGAAACCTCTGTGGAGTTACAACTGCTGAAGTTTTTCTGGCACGTCTCCAGCTCACTTTCCCATTAAGTGAAGCGTTCATGAGGATAACGGACAGGTTCACGACCACAAAAGTGTGAACAACTCTTTTAAAACGGAGTTGCGACGTCTCTCAGGTGTATTGTTGGCTTCTTCACTGGGATTTTACTTGATGACACCGAAGTCTGCGCTTCAAGGTCAACTCACTCCCTGATGGACGTGCATTTTATTATTGCCTCCTAAGCAACAACTAATTTTCAGCTGAGCCAGCAGTGTGGCCAGTCTTTATCCTCTCGAGCGAGTCATATTTGGGCCTGGCTTTTCACAAATCAAGTATTAATAAAAGTCTCCAGGACAATATATTTTGTGAGTGGTCCATCGTGTATGTCAGAAGATGGCGCAACAAGGTTAGATGGTCGTAGGCCATCTTGTGAAGATTTAAGACTCCGTAATGCCCGCTTGGTTGGGATATTAAAAGCACAAAATTAATTTTTTTTTCAGCGCAGACTTATTGATTCTTTTTTTCATGCAATCTCGTCCCCCACCCTCCATGTTCAGCGGGTCTGATCCTCCAGTAGTCGGGTGTTTGTCGCTTCGCCTGCTCTTAATCCTGATCACATGGTCTTCATCGATCCTGCGACTACATTATAGACGGTGTTGTTTGGAAGACCTTGAAATACTATACCGCGCTTAACAAAGCCTGGTGTGTCATGTTCTTGTCTGGGGATGAATTATCGTAGAGATGTCAGAACGCTGGAGCTGCCACTCCATCAACTTCTCCATAAACCTCAATCGATCTTTATCGATGAAAATCACTTAGTACTTTAACTACGGACACACATAAATCATACTTAATTCTTTTGTTTTATGTTTTTTTCCGTTTTATTTGTTTTTGTTTTTTGCTGTAGTTGTTTTTTTTAAATACTGAAATCACAGGTATCACAGTATTAGATTGTGACGTGACCCCAGCATGTTGCAAACTTCTGATCGTATCTAAAACCTTTTCGGAACCACAGTTTTATTTTAATTTAATGTTTTTTTTTCATAATGTTACAGGCAGACAACTCAAAAGTAACTTAAAGTAAAAACCTTCAGAATAGACTTTCCAGCACAACTGATTTGAAAAAGAACCGAGTTTGAGGCCCGGTCCGTTTACATGTTCACCTCCAGTTCATGTCAGGTCAGAAGGTCAAAGGTGAAATGGCACATTAAAACACCACTTATCCAGAAATGAATGAAGCAGCTCAGATGACGTAGATGTTCTCGCTGTAGCCTTTTGTCTTGAAAGCTGGAGAAACTACTTGTTCTGGAGAATTATTTTGTTCCAGCTGAAGAAAAAAGGCATATATAGTTCTGTTCTTTTCCATCTTTCAGTCAGTATAGAAAAAGGTGTTTCGACTGAATTGTTCATCCTATTTATCATGACATACAGAAGTGAAAACAGTCCTTTTTTTTGAAAAACGGGTGAAAACCCGTTTAAATGTTAATGCCATTTTTCTGCACATTTAAGTTCCTGCGTAAAAGCAGCACACGTCACCACTGTCGACTGCGCACACGCTGAGCACAAACAAACAGAAAATCCGTCATGATTGCAAAGGCATTTTACATGCAGCCTGCAGCTAAACGCAGCGTTAAATGCCTGTGAGAACAAGTCTCACCTCATCTGTGATCAGAGCAGAGAAGATCGCTGAGCACTTCTGGAAACCTCGCCATTCACACCAGTTATTGTGCGTTATGGTCTGTAATAAACTTCTGTTCAGTGAAGCTTGCGTCACAAGAACACTATTATTGCTCTTTTGAAGCTCGTTTGATTCATTTCTTTCACTTGACGGATTAAAAGAAACGAGTACCGTACATTTTTCAATGCTTTTTTTTTTTTTTTACATTTATGCCCATGCTAATTTTTAAATGTGTGCGTTTATATACACACACACTACACCGTGTTCATAATGCATAATATATGTGTGTGTTTGTGTAAACACACACTCGCACATACATACATACATACACACACATTCATGCATAATGTAGTCGCTGTTCATATAGCATACACAGACACACACTTTTTATATACACACATGTAGTATATATAAAGTGTTTATATTATATACTTTTTACATTTATATATATATACATTTATACATTAATGTACAGTTATATATTTACTGTGTTAATATTTATTTATATGTATAATCTATTATGTTTTTATATATTTTATTTACATGTATATATAATTGTATTTATATTTATTTATACTAATGATACATCACTATTCTTATCTCATAAATCAAAGTCTTTGTGAATGGAAGTCTCTTTAATCTTTTTACTTTTTCCCTCCGTATATTTCCATTGTTACAATGTAGAACGATTTTTTTTTTCCATACGGTTTCTCACAATCCTTTAAGGCTGGAGACTTTTTGAGCTTTAGGCGGAGAAACTCACAAGGGAGACTCGCGCTTCTTTAAAGAGCAGAGTACAAAGACGAGGGGAACAAGCCGAGTGACTTGGAACAGCGTCGGGAAGGGAAGGAATGAATGTGAAGGAAGTCCTGGAGAAGAGTGTAATGATCATGGATGAGCCGGTGAAGTCAAACAGAAAAGGTTATCAGCGAGGTCTAATGAGGGTCTTCCTCCTCCTCTGCCTCCTTTTTTAGAATTACTTTAATAATGTATGATCCATGTTACATTGAGTATTTATATTCATGCTCTCTTGGCCGGTAAATGTGTGAGGTTTGTAAGAATTATGAGTGCATACGCGTACCAGCCGGTTTGTGCTTTATTGGACCAGAATGAGTGAGTGTCATCAGTGCTAGAAGGTTTGAGGAAATGCATTTGTTTTTTTTACTCACTTTGCATCAAGCTTAGAGTGGTTTTAGGCAGAAGATGGAGTCTGCTCCTGTATGGCCTCCTCTAGTGGTTTCCCCGCGGTAAATCAGCTTAAATATCATCAGTAGCCAATCAAAATGTGCAGACAACTATTAACTTTGACTTTTATGTTTTTATTTTGATAAAATACGATATTGAATGTGGATGTTTGTCTGTCTCAGTCTGTCTGTTTCAAACATTGTAAATGTCTCTGTCTGTCTTTCTGTCTATCTATCTACCTATCTGTGTATCTCTCTATCTATCCATCCATCCATCCCTCCTTCACTCCCTATCCCCTTCCTCTCTTTCTCTCTCTCTGTGTTTTTATATCTCTCTATCTGTCTGTCTATATTGATCTATCCATCTCTTCCTCACTCTCTCTCTCTCTCTCTCTCTCTCTCTGTGTCTTTATATCTCTCTATCTGTCTGTCTATGTTGATCTATCCATCTCTTCCTCACTCTCTCTCTCTGTGTCTTTATATCTCTCTATCTGTCTGTCTATATTGTTTTTTCTTTCTATTCATCCATTTCTCTCTCTCTCTATCGATTTATCTATCTATCTATCTATTCATTCATCCATCCATGCAATCATCTTTCAAATACTATGTTGGTCTCTGTCTATTTATCCTCCTTCTATCTGTCCATCCTCCTTGTTCTATATACGTATACACATATGGTTGTTTCCTGAGTCCCATATCACATTATCATTCTCCTTTGAATGTGTTCTTTACATGTGTGATGTCTGTAATTTGGCACGATTATCCATTCATCCATTTTCCAAATTACGTGTCAATTTGCAGCTGCTTCTTTGGGCCATTTTCAGGATCTACATCATCAGGAGACGGCTGCACTGGCCTCAGTAGGAGATCCACTATCTGTGCTGAGCAGAACAAGCCTTCCAAATCAACAACAGGATTATGGGAGAATCATTAGCATTTCCTTTATTATTGTGAAGCCGAGTTAATTATCCGTCTTTGTGTAGATGCAGGAGGGAAGCTGGAGGATTAAGGTGGACCGTTGCTTTGCTTATTGACTTTCTTGAGATCTAGTGACAGCAGGT